>JANAVB010007639.1:0-65715 GCA_029216955.1 Iris pallida
ATAGCGATGATAATGGCAGTACTTTGGATTCTCCATCTCTGCCGGCCGCGGTTCCCGTCTTGGTGGAGGAAGCAGAATCCTGTCCCCCTGTATGAGCATGTCCAAGATGGGCTTGACGTGACCGTCTTCGAAGAAGTAAGTAATTTGCGGCCATTGTTTGTCTGCGGGCTTCGGCTCAGGTTTTTGTGCTGTATCGGCCACCATAGCCTGCTTTCCCTTGCTGTCCCGATTGTTGGAGGGGCTACCCCCATTATCGTTGTTGGGACGCTTGCCCTTGTTTTCTCCTTCCGAAATGTGCAATCCCAGTTGGCGAGCCTTCTTCAGTCGTTCTTCGGCGCTTGTGGCGCTGATGATGAACGTTTTCCAATCTTTGAATTGACTTTCGCCCATCCAGAGACTGATCGTTGGGAGCAGTCTCTTTTGGCAAATTTCAATTAAAGAGGAATCTGGATTTCCGGAAGGCAACTTCATGGCGGTTTGGCGGAACCGCTCAATGTAGTTTCTGGTCAACTCCTTCTCCCCTTGGACGACGTCCATGAGAGTGGACATAGTGACGTCCTGCCCTACTTCGTAGAATCGCTCCAAGAACAGGCGCTTGAAACCGGCGAAGGAGCGGATGCAGTTGTCCGGCAGATTGCAATACCAGTCGAAAGCGACTCCTTCCAATGCCCCAATGAATAATCGCGTGAGGATAGCATCATCATGGGACAGATGGTCGATGGTGACCTCGAAGTAAGTGATGTACCGACTTGCTGAGGTTTTGCCATCATACGGGTTGATATTGAACGGCTTATATTTTGGTGGGAATGGAACATCCCTCCATTCGGCAGGTTATGGTTGCCGTATTCTGAGGTCTTGAGCATTTTTTCGGGCATGGAACATGGCTCGGAGCTCCTGGACCTCTCTTCTTACTTCTCGGGCCTCATCTGTCACGGTAGGGGCTGTTATTTCGGGAGGATTATTGCCCGGGTTTGGTGCCGCTGAGTTCGAGTTCGCATTGACCGCGGGACCCATGTTTGTTTGGCCAGGCGTTCCTCCTTGCAGAGTTGGAAGAGCAGCTTTGATTTCATCTACAGACTTGACCAAAGTAAGTAATATAGCTTCGAGATTGTCGATGCGCTGGCGATCACTGGAACCACTTTGATTGCTGTCCGTCATGAACACCGTCCTTACATGAGGAGTGATGGAAGGAAAGGTGGAGGATGTGCCCTCCGAGTCGTACCCATGCACCGAGAAGTCATCGGGGTAGGTGGGAATGCTCTCTTCGGGCTCGGACTCGGAGGGAACGGTATCCCCAGCCTCGGAGCTCGCTTCGTCTTGAGAGCCATGGATGTCCTCGGGGACATCAGCGCCTGTTGTACCTGATGGGAGAGTTGTTTGTCCGAACTCGGCTCCTTGAAACATCGGATTATTATAGATATTCGGAGCAGTGCTACCCCCAGTTCCCACAACCCCCAGCAATGTGGATGATGAATTTCTCATTGCGGCAGATTTCGTCTTTGAACGGGTGTGTTGGAATACTCCGGTGGAGGACAACCGTTTGGACGATAGTTTCTTAGCTGTAGTGGTTGATATCTTGGGACTGGAGATGCTTGTCTTCTTTCCCTCTCCCTTCGGCGGGGACTCTCTGAGCGAAATTGCAGGAGACAACAGGAGGTGCCTCGTCTTCTGAGCTCGGATGCTATAGTCTTTGGAAGACGGACGGCCGATCTTCCGTTACTGTCGTGTTGTTGCAACAGCAATTGACGATGATTTGTGTGCAGTGATATCCAAGAGAGGACTCTTTGCACACCGAAACTCCTTCTCTTTTCTTGCGTTTGTGGAGGATCGCCTCACGCAGGTCAGAGGAACCACTTTATCCTTTTGTCGCCAGGGGCTGGACTCGAGTGGTTGTATACAACTTCCCATCAGGGGCCCGTGTGATACTCAACGGGACGTCCCCGATAGTCAGAGGTTAGGACAGCTGACTGGGCTTGATGAGCCCGTGCTGCCCGAGACATCCTCCTTTTAGCACTTGCGGGTGCGTAATAGGAGGAGTCCAAGTTGAATACCACAGAGTCTGGCTTATCATCCAGAGAACCATCAGGGTCAGGACCGCATGAGAGACGGTCGAAGACTGATCGAGAGAAGCGTAGAACGGACGCTATGCGGCTAGAATTGGGTACCGTACAGGCTGTCTGCATGCGGTGGTCTTCTGCTGTCGGATGAGTTGTTTTTATGCGGCTAGGAGTCACGACCGTGCAGGCTGGCCGCATGCGGTTGGCAATTGTGGCTGCATGGGTTTTCTGCAAGCGATTGACTTTCTTAGCCGTATGAGTTTCATCCATGTAGTCGACAGTTGTAGTCGCTATAAGCTATGCGGCTGACAGATGTGGCCGCATGAGTTTTCTTTGTGCGGCTGGCGTATGTAGCCGCATGAGCTTTCTCCCTGCGGCTAATACCCTTGTGCGGCTCGGATCGCATAGAGTTCCTCTTTGCCCCTGCAAGTCCAGCATCATAGTAGTTTTCTTCTGCCAGGACTTGGGGACAGCAGAGTTGTCTACGGTCTGAAGTAGAGCCGCAGGAGAGTCTTTCTCGCCGTCTTGTGCAACAGAGGGTATCCCATCGAGGGCTTGGGGAGGAGCAAATGATTTTGGCCTCCACTCTTTGCGAGCCTTCGTCCTACGGGTGCGCTTCTGGAGCAGGGCCAGTGCTTCCTTCGGAGAGCATCTCTTCAAACGCCTGTTGGTCGAACCGGGCGACCATCTTCTGTTGCGTGGAGCCAAGCTTGGCTGCATCCGATTGCTGTCACCAACTCTTCAGCCGTGGAGAAGTTTGTCCCCAGCAGAGTCGCCATCGTGTTTGCCATGAAATATAAAAGAATAGAACAATTATCGGAGGACCGAATTTTTACTTCACGTAACAAACTCGCTTGTACAAAGAAAGCCTAGGGACGAAAACCTAGGTACAGCAGTCTAAGTACAATTGTTTATTTTAGATTCTGGGGGGTGACGATAGAGGCTCGGGAAGGCGACGGCAGCCTTGCCTTACTCCTTGGACGATCGGTATACAGCCTTGGCTCCTGTAAAGAGATGGTTGGCGTTGATGAAGAAATGCTCTTCTTGCTCTCCCTCTATTGCTCTTCTGGCTTCTCTCTCTCTGTGTATTTTCTCTCTGATTATTGGGGGAGTCTCTCTGTATGTGCGTATCTCTCTCTGTCAGTCTGTATATCACAAGAGAATGGCACCTTGCTATTTATAATAGTGGAGGGCATCATTAGGGTTTGCAATGATTGCCTCTTGGAGATGGCGACGGCCTGTGGATTGGTCAATCTAGGCCATTCGTTTTGATTGTGACGAATCCAGACCATTGAGTGTAGATTACACCAAATCTCATCAGCAATTAATGCTGATTGGAATAAATCTTCCTCATAATGATCTTCAGATATCTGTGAATAAATTTGATTTATTCTCCTGCCACGTGTCCCAGATTATGGGGATCTAATTCAAGATTTGATTATCTTTAGGATACGTGTCCTGTCATCATTATTGAGCCGCATGAGGAGTGTTCATATTTGGGCCGCATGAAGGTCGTCATGACCGAGTCGCATGGAAGATTTCATGACCGAGCCGCATGAATAGTCTCTACACTCGAACCGCATGAAGGTTGTCATGACCGAGCCGCGTGAATATGTTCATGACCGAGCCGCATAGGGGTCTTCATGGCCGAGCCGCACGAGAGTCTTCATGGCCGGGCCGCATGGGTTTCTTCATGGCCGAGCCACATGGGGGCCTTCATGGTTTGAACCGCATAGATTTTTTTGCACTGGCCGCATGAACTCGTCTAGTCTGGCTGCATGGACCTGCCTCGAAGCTTGGTAGACAGCGCGTATTGGTGAAAATTTTCCTTATTTCCTAGGAAAATTCTGCTTTTCGTGTCAGTCATTATGACAACTTTATGTCAGGTCTGTCATCTGTCAGCTGTCAGCCGTCAGAACATTAAATGCGTCCAGACGTTGAGCACAGCTGTTTTGAATGCCACGTGGCCTCTCTCTCTGAGCTGCATGGAGTTTACTCGAGTTGCCTATGTGTTTGAGCCACATGGGACTCCTGAGCCGCATGAAGCTCGTCTGATTTTGAGCCGCATGAAGCTTCCTGGGTTCTGTGCCGCATGAAGAACGTTTCATGACCGAGCCGCATGAAGGACGTCTCATGACCGAGCCGCATGAAGGACGTCTTATGATCGAGCCGCCTGAGGAATGTCTCATGACCGAGCCGTATGAAGGACGTCTCATGACCGAGACGCATGAGGAATGTCTCATGACCGAGCCGCATGAAAGACGTCTCATGATCGAGCCGCATGAGGAATGTCTCATGACCGAGCCGCATGAAGGACGTCTCATAACTCGCATGAGGAATGTCTCGATCAGCCCGTGCACTCGCTTTGTGGGCCCGGGTATCCCGAACACACGAGTGCGTAGGTATCATGTTTGCTCCCTGATGTGGGGCTAATAGAAACACTTGCCCTCGATCTTTGTTGGGAGACTCTTGAGAACCACTCTGTCCGTTTGCCGCCGGGGGCTGGACACGAGCAGCTCTGTACAACTTTCCATCAGAGGCCCACTTAGCGAGACGCTCTTGATGGTCAGAGGCTGGGACAGCTGACTGAGCCCGATGAGCCCTGCGCTGCCCTAGACTTCTTCTACTTAGCACCCGAAGGTGCGCAATAGGAAGAGTCCAAGTTTGGAAGGAGGAAGAGAAGTTGGTGCCCTTTTCAAAGGAAGAAAGGGGGCTCTATTTATAGAATGGAGTGAGCCCTTTCTTCTTCTCCTTTCCGATGTGGGACTAAAAGCAATATTTTCCATGCTTCTACAAGGCCTTGTGGCAGTAGTAGCGTACATCAAGCTTCCGATGACGCTAGCGTACTCCAACTGTCTGACGCTTTCCCTCGAATTTGGCTCCAGCTTCTGATCACTCCGGTACGGTGTATCAATAAAAGAAAGATCTTGATACCCGTAGCGAGTGAGCATCTTCTCAATATAATGAGATTGTGACAGCGCTATTCCAGTGCCTGTCCGGATGATCTTTAGCCCCAAGATTACGTCTGCATCCCCCAAGTCCTTCATACTGAACTTGGTCGATAGGAATTTCTTTGTCTCTGTCACGCAGCTTAAATCCGTACCTAGGATTAGCATGTCGTCCATGTAAAGACATACGTTTACTCCTCTTCCGTCAGCAAACTTCGTATAGAGACACTTGTCTATTTCACTGACCCTGTTTCTATTTGACCTTATCACCTTGTCAAACTTCTCATGCCACATTTTGGGAGCTTGTTTCAAACCATACAGAGACTTCATCAACTTGCAGACTTTGTCTTCCAGACCTCTGACGACAAAACCTTCTGGTTGTTGCATGTAGATCTCTTCGGTCAGCTCACCATTAAGGAATGTCGTTTTCACATCCATCTGATGTATCACCAGCTTGTGTATTGCTGCTAGAGCAATTAACAATCTGATGGTTGTCATCCTAGCTACTGGAGCATAAGTGTCAAAGTAGTCGATCCCCTGCTTCTGAGCAAACCCTTTGGCCACTAGCCTGGCCTTGAACTTGTCAATGGTTCCATCTGTTTTCATCTTCTTCTTGAAGATCCATTTGCATCCGATGGTTCTTGCTCCTTCTGGCAGGTCAACCAATACCCATGTGTTGTTGGAGGTGATTGAGTTAATCTCGTTGTCTATCGCCTCCTTCCAGAATACAGCATCTCTGGTCTTCATCGCCTCATCATAGGTAAGCGGATCTGCTTCCACATGATAGGTGACGAAGTCATCTCCGAAGTCTTTCGGCCTCCTCGTTCGCTTAGTTGATGGCTCAGCGAGTTCTGGTTCAGCTGGTGTCTCCTTGACGACAGCTTCATCTTGGACTACTGGTTTATTAAAGACTTCTGTCTGCTTTGTACCCTCATCATTCTCCGGAAGATCCGCGAGAACAATATTCTTGTGTTTTGCAAACTTGTCTTCAAAGTATTCAGTATCGCGAGATTCGATGATATGGTTTGACTCGATATCAAGGAATCTTCGAGCATCACTCTTCTCGGCATACCCCAAGAAGATCGCCTTCGTAGTCCTTGTCCCCAGCTTCTGAATCTTCAGATCCGGGAGCTTCACATAAGCCAGACACCCCCACACTCGAATGACATTCAAGTTAGGCCTGACTTTGAACGAGAGTTCATGAGGAGTTATGTCGGAAGTTGCATATGGCACTTTGTTCAGAATGAACATTGCCGTTAGTGTAGCTTCTCCCCAGTAACACTTTGGAAGACCCGCAGTCAACAGCATGGAGTTCATCATCTCTGTCAACGTTCTGTTCTTCCTTTCTGCTACTCCGTTGGATTGAGGAGAGTACGGAGCCGTTGTCTCATTGATGATTCCATGTTCTTTGCAGAATGATAAGAATTCATGAGACCGATACTCCCCGTGTCATGACCCGCACCCGCTTTTCGGATACGAAACGTGTCCAAGCCCACCCTACGCTGCAGTGTCGGCGGTAGTACGCTATCTATACTCAATTCACGGCAATCTAGAATCTCATGTAACTATATCTCATCCACAGAATAATCAAGACCCAAACAAAATCAGTGAATATCCATGAAACTAAGAAATAATGAATATAAACTGAATGTATCCAAAATCAGTGTCACGTCCGGTGGACACAAATCCACTACCAATAGACGGAAGAATAGAGAAATACATGGAGTAACTAACTGAATAAAACTGCTGATCTAGACCACCTCAACTGCAAGCACTGCGACCTGATGCTGACTCAAATCCACACTACTGCTCCTGACTCAAACGTGGCTAACCTGAAGAGATCATCAGGTCCTCAGAGGACTAGCAAGATACATAAAAATGAGCCTTTCTAACAGTTTATTATGCATAGAGAAAGATACAGAATAAACAAGTAAAATTGAGCAATGAATAAAGCACGAAACTATACACTGTCTACACATAGATGAACTGCTGAACAAGAACTAGAGAACTCATGTCAAGATGTCGACGGATAACCGAAACGAATACTCAAACCCTCGTCCCTAGTGTGGACTCGCAGGTTTGAACTACTAATCCTCGTCCCTAGTGTGGACTCGCAGATTAGCATCTACTACTAACCCTCGTCCCTAATGTGGACTCGCAGGTTAGCATCACCCTCGTCCCTAGTGTGGACTCGCAGGCGTGGACCAATAACTACTAACCCTCGTCCCTATCATGGACTCGCAGGTTAGCTTCAAGGTTCAAGACACGAGGCACGACTCAATCAAGGCACGACCAATAAGGCACAAGGCTAACTGTGAACACTGTCTAAAGCAATGATAAAATATACCAGCTTGATAGAAAAGATACATGGCAACAATATGAGAAAACTGGATAAAATAATAGACAGTGCATGTAAATAAAGCTGTGTAGAAAGGCAAGGTATACTTGTAATGCCCCGCTCCGCATGAGGCATTTGGGTTTGGCTTGTTGGATGTTATCAGAATGTTGGTCCTTGACTTATGTTGGGAATCAGGAGAATTGAGACTGATGCAGTCTCTCTTAACTGGCTAGACGGAATGGGTATTGGAACGTGGCTCGCTGGTGGAGCTACGCTTAGCAGGATTGGAGCAGGAAGACCCTTTTATGCAGGTAAGTGGAACTGTCCTCCTTCCTCCTTATTCCTTCATGCTTAATAAATGGAATAATGTGATACTATGAATTGTCCCTAAATGTCCCTTGTTTTGGTTGCCGAATGGTAGAGATGCTTATGTTAAGAATAATTGAACTGCTGAATGAATCACACTCGAACTACTAATGTGTCTTGATACTTGAAATGAATTGATAATATCCCTTCGGTTAATAATGTATAAGCAATGAATACTTGAGTAATGAGATGCTATGAGAATGATACATGAGTATTGAACTGGCTATGCTATTAACACAAAGAATTGAAAGAAACACCTTAATCATGTATATTTTGCATAACTGTTGATGTTGCCTGTTCCTTATAAGCAATGAAAGAAAGAATACTGTCCCTATCATATGAATGAAATGTTGCAGGTCCTATTGATATGAATGAAATGTTATTTGTTCCTCTTAGAAAGGAATGATATGAGAAATGTTGCAATGATTGATGCAATAAGAAATGATGAGGCATGGGATCATTGAGATCACCAAGTGAACAGGTAGACATGTTGGAAAGATGAGATGATGAACTGTTGCCTTTTCTTATCTTATTATCGTATCATGCGACTTCGAACACGATCGGGTCGGACACGCATTCGCATGACCATAGACGTACTTGTATACAAGGATTTCCTCGAACGGTACCCGCGGCGGTGGGATCAAGTCGGCCTAGGAGGAATAGGTGCTTTGGTAGCACGGTATTGGGATCCTCATTCGGGCTCGCAACCTGGTGAAGGGCACATCCCATACCCTATGAAGTCCTATATGGCACGTCGACATGGTGCACAACCACCAGTGGTCATGTAGTCAGGATGCATGCTAATAAAAGTTTTGTGCAGACAGAGTAAGAATATCATATTATCCTGTATTTTATTCAGATACGAGGGAGTATGCTATCGGTAAGAAATCACTTAAATGTGATAATTCAATATATGTGTTGGTTTAACTTGCGTGCTTACGTTCCAAATAAGTAAATGATGCTGTATGTAGCCTTTCAGTATGAGATCCTGCTTAACATGTTAAATTCAGTATGCTAGAAAGATGCCATGCTATAATCATTGCTCAAACACAACATACATGTTAAGAGATGCTTGAAGTGAGAATTGTCATAACATGCTTAAGATGTTAATGTTAACAATGCCTCAATGATGCCTTTTTATGATAACACCTAGTATGCCTCAATAATGCCTTTTCATGATGATACCTAGTATGCCTCAATGATGCCTTTGCATAATAACACGAAGAATGCTAAAATGATATGTCCATATGAATGCTACTAAGAATATGTTTACATGTTTCAATATGATTATTGCCCATGAACTGTAAACTGATGCTAGGCCCAAAGTAGAAAGATCATTCTCATAAATTCTTGCTTAAATGATCACTTTCAATGTTGGTTTATGCGAGTGGGTTGGATTCTACTCGCCAGTGCATAGATGATGTGCTAACCCACGTTTTTGTGGGCAGGTGCTCGTGCTTGGGATATTCTACACACGAAGATTGGCTTGATTGGTCCCGCGGCATCGAAGATTTGTTGGGCATATAGAAGCTCTCCTTGTACAAGATGATGTCTTCTGTTTATAAAGGGCATAATGTATGGAACATTGTAATCAGTGGTACCAGTGAGATTGTAAGTCAAGTCGGTATATCGAGTTGTAATCCATTGTATCCAAATATCAAATGTAAGCTGTATAGCATTGTTCAGTTGGTTTCCAATGTAAAGTGAGATATGCTGTAATCATTGTACTTCAATACAAGTCTTGTACTCTTCTTCAATCATCAATAAAGAGAATAAGTTCTACATATCTCTGTGTGGCTTCAAGTCACTCTTTTTCTCTGCTGCTATAAAGAAGTGATGTACTTCTATTCAATGAGAAAGATTGTCCTCACTAACTTCAATTTATCTGCTTCTGTCGCTGCGATGTGTTCCTATTTGAAGAATAATCAATTATGTACCATCTTTGCCTTGTACAAATGTAATACTAGACTTGTACGGCATCACGCCCAAGCGAGGACGATTGATTCTAAGAGATAAAATATGTGTATAAATGACTCTATGAATCGGGGCATGACAAATTGGTATCAGAGCACGGTTTTATGTCCTTGGTCTCTTCTTTGATTCATTTCAAATCAAAGTTGCATCGACGATTAACCAAAGTTGCTTCCGCGATCACTCAACGTTGCTTCCGCGATTAAATCAAAGATTGCTTCCGCGATTATGCTATTGTTGTTCGGTAATCATCCTTATGTTATCTGTGCTTGAAAGTTCGTTGACCCTCTTGGCTGCTCACTGGATGTTCCATACAATAAGTCTATATACATTGTGATGCCCCAAAATGAATGATTGTTGTTGGTTTGGACACAAATAACCCAACAATGACTCGATACCATAGTATGTTATATTGTGAATACTGTTTGGAATGTGGGAATAAAGGAAATGGCTATGTATGCTGCAACAAGTTGAGAATTGCCTGTGATGTTGGAAAAGAATTGGGAATGGAATAATTGATGGATGAGTTCAGCATAATTGGTGAATTGACTCATGTGTGCTGGCTACTGCTTTCTAGACCCTAAGAATGTTGGTTTGTGATATTGAGATCCCGAGATATTGGTTGAGTATTGTTATCATTATAGATCATGAATGTCCGGAATAGATTGAGTTGGTATTGTTTAAGGATGGCTTCGTTTCTGAGTGGTATATTGCCTCTACCACCTCAGAACGAGATGTATGTTGACCCTTTCCATAGAATAGCAATGAGACTATCTGTGGGTACTGGATAGTACCGAGACTTAGCTGGAAGTCATGTATTGTTGCTAGATGACTCGAGTGTCCCTTGACGGTGATAATGTGGGGTAGCGAGATTATCGGAAATTGTAATCGATGGCTTGGTTAAAAATTGTTTAGTTGAGTGATGACTCAGACTAATAAGACAGTTAGTATGCTACGGGTAAATAGATTTGGCTAGAGAATATTGCGGCTTAGAACATCTGAATATTGACTTCGATTGGTTGGATATAAATCAAATGTGGCTAATATAAAGTTGGTTGCGTAGCTGAAAGTTTGAAAATATTGTCGGTGAATCAAAGGAATATTAGAGATCTGTGTTTTGATCCTAAGGTACAGTAGATGTTAATCCATCTTGATCACCAAAGGATAGTCGTTGCCTATGTACATGTATGCTGAGAAATTTTGGGATTAGAAAAGTAACAAGTAGCCACCTTAACTATTTGTGTTGCCTAGAGTATGGTTAAGTGGTACATAAATTGTCGGATTGAATGGATGAACTATTTGACCCTTGCTGCATAAGAATTAAGAATGCCAATAAGATAGTTTGTTGATTGAGAAACGAATGGGAACGAGAAATTACAAATGTGTTGGATAATATCGGTATAAGTGATTGTTGGTTGGGATATAGATTGTTGGCTTATAACTTGGTGGTATGACTATGTCATACGGATCAAATAGTATAATTCTATAGTTATGTTAAGACTGTCAGAATAGATGACCCTTGAAAAGTTAGCCTTGGCTTATGGGTTCGTATGAGTACAAAGGATTAAAATAGAAATTGAATCATTGGGAATTTACTTGATGGATTATTAGAACGATGAAGATCGTATGTCGGATTGGGAATTAACCGTAATGTTGATAGATCGATCTTAGTCGATCGTTGGGTAAGTCTAGAATGAGCCTCTGTGGAAATTATTTCCTTAAGGAAGACCCTGGATAGATAGACTTGACCCTAGTGACCAATTGAGGACTTACCAATTGTTAGCATAGCCGACAATAGAGATTAGTATTCAGACTGAGCTGATACCCATAGGTTTGGGTAGAGTTCCTTAGAACTGTCAGTTGTTTATTGGCCCTGAGAATAAGAAACTAGCATGATCCCTAGTAGCCGTCCACTCTAGGGGAGTCACCTGAATGATTAGGTATAGCTGTCAGTATAGCTAACCATTGAGACTGGACCAAATAATAGATGGCCGTTGACGACCTATAGAATGACCCTGTGGCATTGAACGATGAGATGGTGATGAGTACGACTTAAGAATGATATGTTGTATGTATGCTTCAATATGAACCTTAGAGATGTTTGACCCTTGAGGATTATATGTCGGCCTATAGCGAAAACTAGAATTGTGGGATGAGACTTGAGTTGTATGTATCGAGTAGTAGATTATTCCATAAGATGGAATTGACTGCTCATGACGGGAATGTTGGATCGGTATCGATAGTTGGTTGATGTCGGATTGTATCTTTTAGAAAAGATGAATTGTCTCGATAAGAAATATTGTTGGATTCGAAAAGGAATATGATTGCATGTTGTGAACTCTTGATATGATTGGCTTTAAGTTAGACCCTTGACCGAATGATTGGAAATATTATATTGGACAGAGAACTTAACTGAGTTGTCCCTGATTTTAAGTATTGTGGTCTGAAAGATAGTAATTGTGGCAAAGTGAATGAAAGTAATAAGTCAATTGAAAGGATGCTAAGTCAGATTTAGAAAAGGGGTTATATTGTGGCTGATCGAATCGCACTAACATGAAAGTTGGCTGAAGTACATATGTTTTGGGGACACCTAAAATATGTGTATGGATCCAGCCGAAGTGATTGGTTGCGACTGAGATAACCTTATGGGAAGAATTTATTGCACTAGCACGGACTTTGGCTGAAATACATATGTTTTGGGGACGCCTAAAATATGTGTATGGATCCAAACGAAGTGATGTGTTGTGACCAAGATAGAATGCAAGGAAAATATTGGTGAATCAATGAGAAGTTACAAGTAATGGAAAAAGAGATAGACTGATCGAATCATTGGTGAATTAAAATGATACAGTTGGATAGTTATTTTGAAATGACCGAGTGGGCTAAAATGAATATTGAATTGAAGCTGAATGAGCAACTCATTGTGACTAAGAGAATCTAGTAGAAAGAGTTGTTTCCTTAAGTTTCGAGGATGAAACTTTTTCTGAGTGGTATATTATGTAATCCCCCGCTCCGCACGAGGCATTTGGGTTGGCTTGTTAGATGTTATCAGAATATTGGTCCTTGACTTATGTTGGGAATCAGGAGAATTGAGACTGATGCAGTCTCTCTTAACTGGCTAGACGGAATGGGTATTGGAACGTGGCTCGCTGGTGGAGCTACGCTTAGCAGGATTGGAGCAGGAAGACCCTTTTATGCAGGCAAGTGGAACTGTCCTCCTTCCTCCTTATTCCTTCATGCTTAATAAATGTTATAATGTGATACTATAAATTGTCCCTAAATGTCCCTTGTTTTGGTTGCCGAATGGTAGAGATGCTTATGTTAAGAATAATTGAACTGCTGAATGAATCACACTCGAACTGCTAATGTGTCTTGATGCTTGAAATGAATTGATAACGTCCCTTCGTTTAATAATTTATAAGCAATGAATACTTGAGTAATGAGATGCTATGAGAATGATAAATGAGTAATGAACTGGCTATGCTATTAACACAAAGAATTGAAAGAAACACCTTAATCATGTACATTCTGCATAACTGTTGATGTTGCCTGTTCCTTATAAGCAATGAAAGAAAGAATACTGTCCCTATCATATGAATAAAATGTTGCAGGTCCTATCGATATGAATGAAATGTTATTTGTTCCTCTTAGAAAGGAATGATATGAGAAATATTGCAATGATTGATGCAATGAGAAATGATGAGGCTTGGGATCATTGAGATCACCAAGTGAACAGGTAGAAATGTTGGAAAGATGAGATGATGAACTGTTGCCTTTTCTTATCTTATTATTGTATCATGCGACTTCGAACACGATCGGGTCGGACACGCATTCGCATGACCATAGACGTAATTGTATACAAGGATTTTCTCGAACGGTACCCGCGGCGGTGGGATCGAGTCGGCCTAGGAGGAATTGGTGCTTTGGTAGTACGATATTGGGATCCTCATTCAGGCTCGCAACCTGGTGAAGGGAACATCCCATACCCTATGAAGTCCTATATGGCACGTCGACATGGTGCACAACCACCAGTGGTCATGTAGTCAGGATGCATGCTAATGAATGTTTTGTGCAGACAGAGTAAGATATCATATTATCCTGTATTTTATGCAGATACGAGGGAGTCGGCTATCGGTAAAAAATCACTTAAATGTGATAATTTAATATATGTGTTGGTTTAACTTGCGTGCTTACGTTCCAAATAAGTAAATGATGTTGTATGTAGCCTTTCAGTATGAGATCCTGCTTAACATGTTAAATTCAGTATGCTAGAAAGATGCCATGCTATAATCATTGCTCAAACACAACATACATGTTAAGAGATGCTTGAAGTAAGAATTGTCATAACATGCTTAAGATGTTAATATTAATGATGCCTCAATGATGCCTTTTTATGATAACACCTAGTATGCCTCAATGTTGCCTTTTCATGATAATACCTAGTATGCCTCAATGATGCCTTTGCATGATAACACGAAGAATGCTAAAATGATATATCCACATGAATGCTACTAAGAAAATGTTTACATGTTTCACTATGATTATTGCCCATGAACTGTAAACTGATGCTAGGCCCAGAGCAGAAAGATCATTCTCATAAATGCTTGCTTAAATGATCACTTTAAATGTTGGTTTATGCGAATGGGTTGGATTCTACTCGCCAGTGCATAGATGATGTGCTGACCCATGTTTTTGTGGGCAAGTGCTCGTGCTTGGGATATTCTACACACGAAGATTGGCTTGATTGGTCCCGCGACATCGAAGATTTGTTGGGCATACAGAAGCTCTCCTTGTACAAGATGATGTCTTCTGTTTATAAAGGGCATAATGTATGGAACATTGTAATCAGTGATACCAGTGATATTGTAAGTCAAGTCGGTATATCGAGTTGTAATCCATTGTATCCAAATATCAAATGTAAGCTGTATAGCATTGTTCAGTTGGTTTCCCATGTAAAGTGAGATGTGCTGTAATCATTGTACTTCAATACAAGTCTTATACTCTTCTTCAATCATCAATAAAGAGAATAAGTTCTATATATCTCTGTGTGGCTTCAAGTCACTCTTTTTCTCCGCTGCTATAAAGAAGTGATGTACTTCTATTCAATGAGAAAGATTGTCCTCACTAACTTTAATTTATCTGCTTCTGCCGCTGCGATGTGTTCATATTTGAAGAATAATCGATTATGTACCATCTTTGCCTTGTACAAGTGCAATACCAGACTTGTACGGCATCACGCCCAAGCGAGGACGATCGATTCCAAGAGATAAAATATGTGTATAAATGACTCTATGAATCGGGGCGTGACAATACTTGCCTGTGGTCCTGAGCTGCTGTCACGGATTACAACCCGTATCACGGTCCAAGTAACCTGTTTATACCATGTACATGATGTCAATTACACACACTAAGATTGATAAGTAGCCTATCTATTTCCATTAGACTCATATTTTAGGTCAATTGGTCAAACCATGTCAATTCTGGGTCAACTAGTCCAACTTGTTATTTCTAGGTTGTTATGAGTCAAAACCCAAACTATTGGATCCATAGCCTAAGTACCTAGGCTATATTAGATTTATGGGATACTAGGATCTACATTGTATCTTAAAATACTAGAGTGGTCTCAGATTGTATACCCTCCTATTAACTGATTTTGTCCTACAGGAATCCCAAGTGATTTCTCATGTTACTATAGACCTCTCTATGCCCTATTACCAGGTATCCAAATCCTACATAATTACCAAGGGCTGAATACACAGGACAGAATAAAAAGGCTGATATTCTATCTGGCCAAAATAGCAAGACCAAGTAGACATGTGTGAAGGTTAAGGCACATTCAAGGGTTCTTAAGGAAAGGGACAGCCTTTAATGGTCAACTCAGACTCAAATGTGACTGAACAAAGGTCTTATACCAAAGTGTAGCCTTTGCACACTCTTTACCTGTATCAAGAGTGAGCATGCACTCTAAATATTTCCTAAGCAGACCTGGTACTCAATCCACCTAGGCTTACTGCCTATAAGGACCAACCTTGTGATTGTAAGTATATTTTAACATAGTATGCTATCATACAAACCTGAAACCAAAATTCAGAACAATTGTTATCTGCTATTTCCATCACATCCAGTCAAATGCCAGTCTACCTGTCATCGTTTCTTCTAAAATGGAACAAGGCTCCCAGTATCAATAAAGAGAAAATCAGAATGTTACACTCGAGACATACTATGGGAAGAGTACCATTTTATACAAGGATAATGAAGGGTCATCGTTTCTTCTAAAATGGAACAAGGCTACTGTCTCAACTTTTTACCACTCCATACTTTAAGCCTTGACAACCATTAGCACACCCTATACCTGTCCCCATAACTACTATTTAAAACAAACTCCAAGTCAGATGCCCTTTCTTACCAATTTACAGGACTAGGGGGACAGGTGTGAAAATAAGGCATGTTTAAGGGACCCATTAAGGAAAGGAAACAAATCCCTAATCTCTACTTTCAAATGGTTAAATTCAATGGTTAACAGTGGAACATATTCCAGATAGACAGATTTATCCTTTGAACTTTGGCATGTCTTCCACGATAAATATTGTGAATTCTTATGCATAGGAATGCTTCTTCCAAAACGAGTTAAGCTACCCCCATGAGGATACACGGGCTAACATATTTAAGTAACTGCACACTCATTGCAACATGAGCATCCTCCAACAATAAAAAATCAAAAGCGTGAATCCAGAACAATATACAGATCCAAGACTCAAGTTGTTTAACATATCCAACTTATGTGTGAGAGCTCCACATGTTTGAGGGTGTAACATTCTCCTCTGGCCTCCTGCAGTTAGGCACCAATCATCCCTGGCCAAGTGTATCCTATAGTGCTAAATCTATACTAGTTTGAAGAGGGGTTTACTTCGAGGGCAACAAATACAATTACAGGAAACTGAACTGACAGGGGTATTGGACACTTAGTGAAGCACACGGAAGGACATGAGACTGCTAACTATTGGACCCAATCTGTATGTAAGTTAGGACTGAGATATGATGACAAAGGCTACACACTGGAAAGATGGCCTGAACATGGGTAAATCCCTCAACAACCCTGAACATTGAGAGTTCAAAGTCTGGAATTAAAATTCCATTCTGAACTTGACTTCCTTAGTGCAGAACAGGGGCATTCATATAGACTGGCACAAAAACCCATTACTCTTAACCTGGTATCCTATCACACTGGGATTGAAGGTGTTATACATTTGTGAGTAGGATAATTATAACCGGAACTGAACCAAACTGGTCTGTGAATGTATGCAAAGTGTAGGCCAGTCAAGTAGCTCTTGCTATGTTTTTTTGTTTACTTAAATTGGTAGCTAAGCCCAGGTATTCCAACTGAGCTTCCATGTCTTCGATTGATCCTTGATAATCTCATGGATCAAACAAGACAAGGTCTGCAGTATAACAAGGAACCACACAATATCCAATATGGCCTGAAGGAAACTTAGTATTTTATCACATACCCCCACAAGTATCCTTCCTACCTCTTGCAGTAATCCTTGGTTCCAGGTTCCCTCTTTCTTGAATACTGATACTTGGGTAATAACTGAAGCATTAAGGCCATTGCCATTTCTAAAATAGTAACTGCTGTCAGGTAACTCAATATGTGTATGAATGGATATAATGAAAGTGAAGTCTGATCAACATATAAAATGGCTAAGCTAAGGTAAGGGTTGACCTCATGCAGACTGAACAATTGTTCAGAGAACTGGAATGAACTTAAGTTAAGGACTGAAGTTAAACCGTAAGCCCTTCACTCTCCATCACTACCAAAATACGCTCATTTAGCGACGGATTATTAGCGACGGAATTATTCTGTCGGTATTAGCGACGGTTTTGTGGCCGCTCAGCGACTGTTTACCGACTACAATCCTTTGTCATTTTTATTTTAATTTTAGGGGGAGGAAAGGTCGCACATCCGTCGCTAGAGTGTCGGTGTTGTAGCGACGGAGTTTCCGTCGTCGCTACACAGTCGATTATTTGGCGGGAATTGTGTAGAAAATTGGCAGGACTTATTTTCGACGACGTTGCGACGGATATTCAGTCGGCACTTACCAAAATAGGCGATTGCTTGGCGACGGTATTTTACCAGTCGCTAGTCCGTCACTATATAAACATACCAGACTTTAAATAAAAAGGCGGGGGAAACTTTTCGCATTCCCCCCAAATTCACTCTCTCTCCTCTCTCTCTCTCTCTCTCTCTCTCGCCGGTGTCGGCTTCGGTCTACAGCTTCTGCTTCATCGTCGGCGTCGGCGTCCTCTCCTCTCTCTCTCCCGAAGGTAACCCCCTCTCTCTCTCTCTCTCTCTCTCTTTCTCTCTCTCTCTCTCTCTCTCTCGCGGTGAATGTATAGGGGCTGGGCGGCGCGCTTGGGGCTGGGCCGTCCGTGGCTTAGCGGCTGGCTTGGGTCGGGGGCTGGGCAGCAAGCGTAGAAACAGACATACAAACACATCCAAATTGAAGATAAATGTCGTGGTGATATGTCTGCAGGATATATCTGTTAAATGCAGGGACAGTAGTGTATTGATATGCAGTAATGGATATGGACAAATGCAGGACCAAGTGGAGGGTTTGATGTTCTTGGCAGTGATTGGGGTGCAGTGGATGCAAGGGTAGTCAATATATAAATCGGACTGAACCATCATCCTCTTATGGACAAGCCATTGACTTGACTGAACACTAAATCAAATGGACAGCACAATCAAGGTCTGAACCTTCCTTTCGAGTGTACAGAACATGAATGGATAGATACACCTGTACAGTTTGATACATGGCAATTTGAGGGGACTGAATCCTATATTGAAGAAGATTTATACCTATAGGAGTATCAGTCACCTTGTCAAAGAGAAAAACTGGATTGGGAATTAAATTGGGCCTATGTGGATTGCACAGGTTTCCCCCTTAGCAGTCAACTCCGTTACCAATCTTTACAATATAGTTCTCAGTAATCATCGTGAGACTTCCTCCCATTACATAACATAGAGTTCATATATATATACAACCCTTCGATCCTTATAAACATAAACTCGAACACCATTTGCACATAATCAAAGCTGTAAATTAGTAGGCAAGATTATGTACCTATTGAGTTGCTTATTGTTCGAGGTTGAATCTCCTCGACTCCTCTTCGATTCGACCTCGTGAATAGAATTTCTAGGGTTTGTGGATGGTTCGACTGCCAACTGATCATATGTGTATATATATATACATACCAGTTTTGGATAGATCGAAAATCCCCAGGGATTTGGAGAGGTCGGGATTTGAACAGGAGGGGGCGGGTTTGAGAGTTATCTAAATCCAAGTAGAATTTGAATTTATTCAGATGAGATCTGCTCTGAGTTCAAATCGAAGGGGATTTGAATTAGAGCCAAATTACACAAAGGCCCCTTCCAATTTCTTATATTCCTATCATGACCTCCTTCCTGGTATTTCAAATAAAACTAATATATCACATGGCAACAGTATGTGACAAATGAATAATAAAAAATAATAAAAATATTATGAGAGGATAAAAATTGGTCAAGGGGTTGACACCCCGCCTCGATCACTCCTTAACCTCTTGAGTTGTTGTCCAGTTTGCCGCTCAGCCTCGGCCCTGAACTCCTAGAACTTCTCGAATGTTTCGTCTTTAGACTTGCGCAAGTAGACGAAAGCATACTTTGAGAAATTATCGATGAAAGTAATGAAATACTTCATCCCGGCCTTTGTAGAGAATTGTTTGAAGTCACAGATATCTGAGTGAACCAACTCCAGAAGATCTGTGCTTCGATGGACCCTGTGAAAGGGTTTTCTTGTGATCTTCGTCTGAGCACATACTTCGCATTTCTCTACCTTACCCCCACACTTGGAGATAACTCCTAGACTAGACATTCTGTTAATCCTTTTACAATGAACATGTCCTAGCCTATTATGCCACAACTCAAGAGAATAATTAGAAAAAGTGATTGCATTTATATTATCATGCTGGGTTACAACAAGCTAAATCTTGTACATTCCTTCAGTTTGGAAAGCATTCCCGAAGAATATACCCTTCTTGGACATCACCAACTGGCCAGCATTGATGTCCATCCTCAAGCCTGCGTTGCAGAGCAGACTTCCAGAGATCAGGTTCTTAACAATTACTGGAACATGCTTAACACCTTGAAGCGTTAGAGTGTTCCCCGATGTGAGTTTCAGCTCCACCGTCCCGATCTCCAGTACTTTAGCTTGTGCCTGGTTTGCCATTATGATCTTCTCTGAAGTTGGCTCATAAGAGACGAACCAGTCTTTGTCTGAACAGATATGGCAAGTCGCACCAGTGTCTATCCACCAGTCCAAGTCAGCCCCCACAGTTGCAACCTGTGCTATCATGGCAACTAGATTAGTAATCATAGAAACCTTACTAGGCTCACCTTGTTCTTTAGGCTTGGACTTGCATTCGGATTTGTAGTAGCCCTTCTTGCCATAATTGAAGCAAGTCATATGGGACTTGGACTTTTGCTGCTTGAAAGCAGGACCCTTCACTTTCAGATTCGTGAAGTCCTTTTTTTTGCGATGAGAAGCAGCCTGCTTCCCCTGGTACTCTCTGGTTTGGACCAGTTTTGCCTTCGCCAGTTGTTTGGACAGAGTATCCATCTTCTGTTGAGAGCGCATCTCGTCCTCAACATAGATCTCTTGCAAGAAATCTTCCAAGCTAATTTCCATCTTCTTTTGATGCATCCTTGCATAGAAGTTGCTCCATTCTGTAGGAAGTTTCGCGACGATCCCTCCAACGACAAACTTGTCGACGAGGGGCATGTTTTCGTCTTCTAATTTCTGACGCAACTTCAAAAACTCCTTCACTTGGGGCAGCATCGCCTTCTCGTCTTCGAAGGTCCACTTGTGGTATTTTTCTACCATGAAGATCTTGGCCCGATTCTCGTCATCTTCATAGAGCTTTCCCAAGGAGTCACATATCTCTTTGGCAGATGTCTTCTTGGAGTAGGACTCTGCCGGAGAATCTTCCATGGAATTGAGTATCAGTAGTTTGCATATACTATTTTCTCTCTTCCACTTCGCTTGCTTGGTCGTAGCAGCGGCCACAGCTGCAGCAGATCCAGTGGTTGGAACGATCGGTTCTTCTTCTGACAGCACGTGATCAACATTCACGAGTTGAAGATTTAAAGTGACCTTTCGTCTCCATATCTGGAAGTGTTCGCCATCGAATTTTTCCAACTTGTTAAAGCCGGTATCGATGAGCGAAGCACGAGAATTATCCATCTTCACAATAAAGCTTTGAGATTATTAGTGCCGAGGCACAATTTTCGATGGAAAATTCTAAAACTGAAATAATTGTACACACAATGTTTCAAATGCAGCACCTTAAAGAAGATGTGCAACAGAGATCCTGGAGGATTCTGAATTACAAGGATCTAAAAAGATTCTACGTAATACACAAAAAATCTAAAGAGACTTTGTGCAAGCAACTATCGGCAGTAGAGCTTCTAAAAAGAAGTTACTGTAAAAGGCAACAGCAGCGATGACAGGCGAGAATGAGATGCTGGGGTGAATGAACCATCGTTACTCAAAGCTTTATTCGCCCCACACGAGCACGAACAGCTACCAGGAACCAGCAAGTTCACGAAGAACTTTTGGAACGCTCGTAAGTCAATATTTGAGACTCAAACGGGCTTCCTGGACTTAACAGACTCCCTCAACTCTCTTCTTGGTGCTTCTTTCAAAGGAGGCCAAGGGGCTCTATTTATAGAGTGGAGTTGAGACTTTACCTCTTCTCCTATCCGATGTGGGACTAAAATACCAATACTCAAAAATAGAGTTTGATATTTTAGATCATCCCACAATGAGCATAGAAGTGTGCCAGTCCACGCCTACCCCCCGAACACTCCCGTGCATGCACGAGACATCCTGGAGTCCGTGTCCGAGTCCGAGTCCGCACAACAAAAATTAACTTGCATCCTTGTTGGATTTAATCATTTTTCCTTCTAGAAAAATACTTCCACATGGCACAAACTTGTGCCCTACTACACCTCATGTGCACACCTCAACACAAGCAATACATTATATTGAGATACTCACCATTTGGTGTAGCCGATGTGGGACTATCTTTTCTAGTCCAAAGGCAAAAACACCAACACATCAGGTTTGGGTTCAATCCAAAGAATTGAGGGCAATACATAACCTGGGAATCACTAAGTATCAATTAACCCAGAAGTCTAATATTTGCTTCTGTTTACAAACTTTGCATTTGGGTAAAAAACTGGAAGACAAGAATAGAACATCATATTAGAGTTTTATAAACAGAAGCATTGGCCATTTAGCCATTAGTCATATGACTGACTGACTGTACATGTAACTTTGTTCAGTTTGTTGATGCATCGTATATACAATGGCGGTCAATCTATATTTCTATATCACAATCTACTAGATTGTTGATAGTTCTCTATTTTGTATTGGTTGATGGGAAATCGCTACACAATGATTGGTGGAAGTAAATGTTGAATCAAAGATTTCAGAACTGCGCTGCAGTTGGGCAGTTTTGTTATGCTAACTTCTGATGGGTCCTCACATGCCCACTATTCTAGAGGTTATAGTGTTCCTAATCAAATATTGCAATTCTTTCCTTTTAAGTGCTCTCAACAAACCTTGTTCATTTGATAAATAGATTAGATTGTCCTAGTAAAGTCTTTCACTTGACTTAATGTTGATATTGTACTATGTTTAAACTTTAAACAACAAATGATAACATTTTAGTTTCTCCGAAGACACAAAGTTTAGACTGTTGTCCCAATTTTTAATTTCTCCAATTTTTTACCCAAATGCTTAAGTCAAACGCTTAAGCTTTTTGTTTTAACTTATAACAGGGATTATTCTATCATTATGTCATTCAGATTGATAAAACTCTAATCTGATGTTCTGTTCTTGTCTCCCAGGGTTTGTTAAGAGACAGAAGTTTGTAAACAGAAGCATTGGCCATTTGGCCATTAGTCTAATCTTTGCTTCTGTTTACAAACTTTGCATTATGTCATTCAGTTTGGTTTCTATCATTATGTCAATCAAAAGACTCAATATAAATCAAAAAACTCATAATTACAAACTTTGCTTCTGTTTACACATGGTGTTTTTATCTTCTGATATATGCTAAGCTTACTATTTGAGATGAAGGAATAAAGAATTGCATCTTTCTATATAAATTCCAGTAGTTAATATTGTATTTTTGTGTTTTAATGGTTGTAGGTACCGGAACAATCTGGCTTGCCAAAGACATGTTTTCTAAAGGACTTCAAAAGAAAATACATTGCTTTTGGACACTTAAATTCTGATGCACCGCCAAAGGAAGTTGTTTATAGTATCATCGTCGATGAAATATTTGACCGCAGTGCATATTTGTTTGAAGGGGATAAAAAGTTTGAAGACATTATGCTTGGTGATATGATCAATTGGCCAAAAGAGTCCGTTCAATTTATTAGGATTTGAATATTAGCATTTAGTTTTTTTGTAGAGAACTTCGTATGTATTCTGAAATACTACTACTTTTTCAGTTTTGATG
The DNA here is from genome assembly GCA_029216955.1 of Iris pallida. Taxonomy (NCBI): domain Eukaryota; kingdom Viridiplantae; phylum Streptophyta; class Magnoliopsida; order Asparagales; family Iridaceae; genus Iris; species Iris pallida. Next base: position 23,250 of record JANAVB010007639.1, read on the forward strand.
TTATGTGTGAGAACAACTGCAAGTATTTGGATGCTACAAAAACAATTTCTACTTGGTGATATTCAATATCAATTGAGACTTTGAATCAATTGTAAGTTATGTTCATAAGTTATGTTCATTTTGATTGAATGTGTTTATTTTCAATTGTGATTCGTGAATGATTTGTGTTATATTCATTTTGAATTGAGTCTTTTGATTTATATTCAGAATCAATATTTGTGTACTGGTTTACAACAAAAATAGGTTTAATTAATTAAAAATAATTTTAGTGAATATTTTGTTGAATTTCGACGGATATCACCTGTCAAAAATAGACAGGTATGTCGAATTGTGTTAAGCGGGATAATTGACAGAAGAAGTCCGCCGTTTATTATATGACAGACGAAATCCGTCGTTTTCTCCACCTACGTCTCGACGGTAGAAAAACGTCATTTATAGTAAACTATATTTTATTATTGACGGACCATGTGACGATCCAAAACCGTCAATAAACACAGTTTTTGACGGTTTTAGACTGTCGAAAAACGCATATTCTGACGTAGTTATAGCCCTCTAGGAAGCCGATTCTTGCTTGGGTACTATGAAACTTCATTGATTTTTTTTTCCTTCTGCAAGGTGCAGTCAATAACATACCTAGATTTAATGTTATATAAAATGCTACGTTAACCGGTTGAAACAATAATTTTAGGTAATCAATATTTCACAAAATATTTTAGGTAAATCAACTGGGCATTTCTATGACTGAGTGTCATTACTTCTTCATATAAGGTTAGAACCAGTAAGGATATCAAGGAGTATTGTGAAGTTTAACAATAACATAATACATATGAAGGAGCTGAGAACGAGGAGGATTGGAAATTTTCTAAAGATTCTTGCTATACAGATGAAGATTCAGAATGAAATAAGAAGATACAGTGATTGATTCAACAACCCACAAGTATTCAAATCATAAGTTGGTTGTGGTATGTCTTTCTATCTTGTATAGTTGCTTGCAATGTTTATTAATGTTTAAGTTGTTTGTGTAAATATCTTTCTTTCAAAGTCTTTTTGACATTGGAAAGGGCAAAAACAAACCAAAATGCAACTTGAGGCTTATGTCATGCCGTCCTGGTTTTTGAAGACTTTCCGGATGTAAACAATAAGGCCTCATTTAGAAAGATGTAGCAAACCATTGATGTACAAATGGATGTCTGACTTACAGAAGATCTTCCCTACACGTTTGAAAGTTATCTGGATTATTTCTTATTCAGGTGTTGTACAACATTCTTGATTAAAATGGTATATAATATTTCTTAAAAGATCTCTATATCTATGAAATTTATATAACAAGCTGCAAACTTTTAGTAGTACTCTTGGACTATGATACTTGATATTATATTAAAGATTTATGTATCTAGGAAAATAACATGATATGATGCAAACTTTTAGTAGTAGTTGGGGATTATATAGCTAAGTGGCTTCCCTACTTTGTGCTTGCTTCTTTTAGTAGTAGTTGGGGATTATATAGCTAAGGGGATTCCCTACTTTTGTGCTTGCTTCTTTGGAAAGTATCTTATTGTATGACCGACAATGAAGCTGCGATACAGGTAATATTTTCAGTCTCCATATATACAAGTGAGTTCTTGAATGTCTCCTTTTCTAGAGCAGAGATTGTAATTCCAGGATCCATAGCAAACTATGGAAACTAAAGTTGGAGTAGTATGACTTAAAATCTTGATCATTATTTCTATTACCATGTATCTAGCTAGAGAAATCTTAGTGTGTTTTCTTACTAAAAATAATAAGAACATGTTCAAGGCTGGAAAATATTTTTTTTATTGGCTATGGTGCATGGACTCTACATAAGTGGGTTGGGAGAAGTAAACTTCGAGATGGTTGTATCGAAAACTTCTGAATTTCTTCGAATGAATCCTCTAGGTAAGGTATGTGGCTATTATGATGTAGTATTTTTCAAGTGGAGAGAAGATTTGCGCAACTCACAAATTAAAGGATCTATATGATCATGCAAAGGCATGTGCTAGAGACTTCTGAATTTCCCTTTTAGTTTCCTGATTTGAGGATTAAAATTGCTGATGTTACAAAGATGACACCTGACATGCATGGAAGAGTGTATGTAGTTGCACCTCAAACTTTTAAGTTTATAGTTTTTCTATTGTTGTTTTGACGAGTTAAACTTGTTCCTTTTGCCCTTTTTAGTTACTCGATTCAAGGTTGACAATCCACTCTACGATTCATCGTTGATTGAATGTGTAAGATTCTCTAGCACCATTTTAGGAAAAAAAATTCTCTTTAATTGTTGTCATGGGTTTGGAATTATCTAATATGATGTTTATAGTTTTGGTCTCACATTTTTTTCTTTTCTGAGAAAGTACATAGGTCTCCAAAACTTGGTACACCACGATAAGCAGTTGTAGCGATCAGGAAATGCTCCTCTCTGGCGGAGTTGCTCTACCTTTTATCCTGGTCCAGGTATGCTCCCTTTTCTCTTCAAATTTGGCATCACTTTACTCCTGCAGATGCATACTTTCTCTATTTCGAACCCTTATTAGTATTGACAGTGGAATTGCTCTCATGTAGTTACCGATTGTAAGTTTATATTGTAGCGATCCATTTGAAACTTCCTAAGTGATTTGTTTTTTTTTTGGCTTGAAGAGGTCTTGCTCGCAAGAGTCTCAAGGAAATTTAAGGCCCATTTCACTTCAGTTTTGTTTGATTGAGAGAATAGATTTGTTTGCCATTTATACTCCACTATCACTTATTTTCCTTGTTTCTAATTCAGGTCTAAGCTGTATATTGTAGTAGTGAAGTTGATTACATTGGATGCAATAATTGAAGTCGATTACTAAGAATGATAAAACGCATTTTGGATGCCATCTCCGGCTTTGCTCATTTCTTCCAATGGCCCAACATTTGAAGGAGATAAAACATAACAGTAAAATTGGAAAAGAAATAGTCTCTGCATTAGTTTATACTGCAGGTCGTCATATTTTCAGTCCCTTTACTAATATGGATATGGAACTTGATCTCCATTTTGGTTATTTTGGCTAAGGTTGCAGGCTTGTAGTTTTAATGCCAATAGTTTATCTGTTTGCAATTATTTTTTCATTTCTCTAAATTTTTTGGCTATAGTTTATCATTCTTATAATGATTTTGGCTTTTATTTTTTTTACTATGTGCAAATGTTAATCTGTTTGCTAATGTTAATCTGTTTGCAAATGTTAATCTGTGCAAATGTTTATCTGTTTGCAAATGTTTATTTTTTGGCTTTTATTTTTTTTGGCCATAAGTGCAAATGTTAAAGTATTGGTTGAACAAAGTGAACTAACCTCCATCAAACTATTTTTGGATTCCATGTGAGCCTCAACACTAGTGAGTTGGATGGCTAGCAACTTAGGCCCTAAAGCTCAAGAAGGAGCATATCAGCAGACAAAGCAATTGTTTTATGAAGTTACGAATGCGAAATCTGTGTGATGTTCACTCTTTCTTAACCCAACACATCGCATTTAAAGAGAGATGGAAATAGTAAAAATGATGCATATTGTATATCTTCTGATTTCCCAATAATGTTATCTTAATGAACATATTTCTGTAAATTTAATAACTACATATTGCTGGAAATTATTGTTGTAAATTTAATAACTGCATTCTTAGAACAGATTCTTAGAACAAAAAGCTATATTCTCCTAGATATATGACGATAAGTGAAGTTGTTTTTTTAATAATTTCCTAATTTGTGAGCTTCTTTGTGGACATGCAGATATGCTCCATATGGTTTGACTGATCAATACTATGCGATCCTTTCGGTTCAAGAACCATTATTATAGCCATTTATTTTGGTTTTTAGCTTTCATGTGATGTCAATATTGAGTGGACTTGGAATTTGCTTGAATTGTTGTTTCATGGCATTTCATATAGGATGTAAAATGCAAGCAGAATATTGGAGGAAAGAGAGTAGCAACTGGGCTAAACTTTCTTAGACATTCTAGTTTAACAACCCTCAAGAGACCTTGTGACATCTAAAATCAGCATGCCCAGGTTGGTCTTCTTTCACTTTCTACTTGTTATGCACATACTAAGTGCAAGTTCTTCGAATGCACACACACACTGATCTCATATCACATTTATAGTATCAAATATTTTAGTCTTTTTTAAAGTTTAAGAATGGAACATATAAGTTATAATGGCGAGTTCCATCTTTTTGCTGCAATTTTTCTGATTTACAAATATGTCTTACATCTATGTGCAGAAACTACGGAAAAAGTTTATTTTAAGTAAAAACCAATGCAAGTGGCTGAGAGATGATAAAACTGATAAAGAAAGCGAGCGAGAAGGAGAGTTCGGCCAAACATCCAAAGGTCATTGATGATTCTGCTATGTCTGGTTTCAAAAGTATTTTGGGTTTACTTTGCGAATGATGGAAGATGACACTAAATGATGTAAAGCATTTTAGATTCATTTTGTAAATGTTGAGAGATATGATTAACAATGTAAATCATTTTGGTATGCGTTTAATGATTCAAAGAGTTTTGAGTTCATTTTTTAGAAGCTCAATGATGTACCTTGGGTTTATTTTATAAACGATTAGATATACGTTTAGTGATGTTGTATAATTACTATATTTTTGCTAATGCAATACTACAATATGCAATTGAACTTATATATTTATAAATGGATTTTGTTATTTAAGTATTTTAATTGTATGTTTTATAGGTGGAAAACATGAAAATAATAATTTCATAATAATTAGCACAATTGTTATTACTTTTTTTGGATGGATATGTAATTGTCCTAAAAATAAATTACATCCTTTTGTGACTGCTTCCATAATTTTTAGGATGGTTTTTTATTTGTCACAAATACTTATATTTTGGGACGGTTTAATAATCCTTCATAAAAATATAATAATTCAGATACTTTTGGGACAATTAGTTTTTTCGACCCTAAAACCTAATTATGACGGTTTTTTCCGTCCTAAAACTTTTTGCCACGCCACCCTCATAGCACCGTCCATTTTCGTCCCAAAGGCCGTCCCAAATATTTATTGGGACGGTAATTGCAGTTTTTAAGACAGTTTTTTGTTGTCCCCAAAGGTCACTTTTTTGTAGTGTATATAAGAGCTTCTTTCCATCATTTTTACTATTGTTTTGTTGGACGTTTTGCTCCTTGGTTTTGATGAATGCATTTTGGTGTCGTTTTATATGATTGGTTTAATATGTTCGCTTTCATCGAATTTCGTATTTTATTTCGAATCTTGAGAGAAGGAGGACAAAGTACGCTGATCGAGTGTTGCTGCAATTTCAGGACATATAGGCGAGACGTGATCGTTGCATATAGCTCATCTTTCTCTCGGGTATGTTCATTTTGGTGAGTGGTTTTTGACTTGGTGTTCCTTTATCTTCATGGCTTAACAAAATATCTATGGTCTATTTTATTTGTTACATCCCTACGATCAATGATACCATAACAATAAATATAATTAAGTTAAAAGATATGAATTACATGGTAGAATTATAGAACTATTATTTTACTTGTTTTTAAGAAGAATGATTGAATGTTCCTTTATTATATGCGCCAAAATGAGAAGTATATAGAAAAACCTCATATGGTTTTTAATTGATCAGTACGAAAGAAAGAAAAGAGCAATGGCTCTATCGAAAACGAGAAGGTATAATTAGATGCTTGTTATTCAACTATTGTAATTGAAAATAAATTATGTGATAGAATGCATATAATGCATATGTCTTAAACAATTTGTGCACTAGGAAATAGTCGCTCGACCGTTTTCTGGGACACTGGAAATCGCTCGGTAGGAGAGACTGGGACACCCCGAGGTTCATAAATCCTCGCGATTAAGGGGAGTGTCATGTATATTACTAAGATGGACTTGTACGTCCCAACTGTTAATCATGAAAAGTCATCTAAGGACCAACAGGTAGTTAGGTCACAGGCATATAAAATTTTATTGCCAGCCTAATAGTTGATACAGAGATAGACATGAAAATTTATATATCTATAAGTAAATTGTGCTAATGCTTGTCTGATGCAGGGATAGACTGTCAATCATGGATAAGAACGACTACATAAGTGATATTTTTATTGTTTATGTTTCTTCATATGAATTGTTAAAAAATCTAGACAAGTAGAAAGATTACGTAATAATAGTTGCTAGCTTCACATGTTTACTGTGTGAATTTATGTGAGTTGGGTTAATCCACTGCTCACCAGGACACACCAACGTCTTGTTGTGGGCATCCCCAGGTTTTGAGAGACGTGAGGGTGTTCAATACCACTAGCTAGAAGGTCGTCCAATCTAGTGGAACATTGTTTGGCGTTTTGAAATTTTCAATTCAAGTTTAAAAAGTTTCTTTTGAAGGCGATCTATCTTTTTTTCTAGTAAAGGAAATGATGTATGGACATTCTGGCTATTTTCTGTTTACAAAAGAGATATGTAAGCCAAATATGACTTTTTGAGTGGCTAACAAGAGTACTTGAAATCCTGTTCGAGTTAGCAATGAAGAATTTATTTTATTCCTATCTCAATATTTATTATTTTGTTTTATGCATTAACGTTTCAATGCTTCTATATAGATTTTGTCTATTTCGTTATTATGCAAGATTATGCATTTTGCAATCGCAATTTAGTGCATGACATCATGTTCAGTTGTGACTTTACGATTCTCTGAGAACGGAATATGACATAATGGTATCAAAGTAATATTTTACATCCTTGGATACTTTTAAACTTATTTTCAAAACTATATAAGTATCTCGTTGATTTTAAATGTCCCTATTTTGGGTTTGTGAAAACAATGTATCATACAGTAAGTCCATAATATGTTATGAGACTAATGAAACCTAAGATCTTTTGTAGAGAAATGGTGAAGACAAACAAAGATGGCATTTGATGAGCATCTGTCACCCTCGGATTTTGTTATACGTATTTTGGTACACGTGTACGTATCTCGGACCCCTATTTTGACTTATCCTGACTGGCTAGTCTTGGGTTTTGTATTGGCATGGGTTAGTGTGGTCTATTTTAGCTTGGGCATGCATCGGGTTCGGTTGGTTTCGGCTTGGTTTGGCTCGGTTTGGTTTAGTATGCAAACCCCTACCTACCACCATCCATCATTTATTAACCCAACAACCCTTCTCTCTCTTCATTCATTTCTCATTACTGATCTTCTTCTTCTTTTTCTTCTTCATTTCTCTACCGAACACCCACAGTAGGCAAGTGCATCTTGCTTTCACTTGAGAACCCATTTTGATGGTTCTAATGGCTTCTTAGCATGATTCTAAACCACTTTAGAACTTGAAGATTTTTATTTTTGTGCATGAATTTTTGTAGATCTCGGTTTTAGCCTTTTTTGAATCTTCATGGTTTTGATCTTCTAAACTTGGTTGTTTTAGGAAACGGAGAGTTCCATGTAGTAGGAATTTTGATTTTATGCAAGTTTAGCTTTTGAATGGTTGGATTCTATCGAGTCTTGGCCGAGATGGGATTTCTTGAGTTCTTGAGTCCCATGGCTGCTTGTCTCGGCCTTGGAAAGAAGACGAGCCCTTATGCACATGTTTTACGTGCCAGTGTAGTGTCTTCCCTTTATGCACACGTTTTCACGTGCCAACGTAGTAATTTTTTTCCTTTACGCAGACGCATTTGCGTGCCAGCGTAATCCGTTCTACCCTGAGTTGATTCTGGACTCTACGCAGGGGCTATGCTCGCTCGCGTAGACTCTCCCATTTGCGTACAGTCTCGCTAGCGTGCAGTCTCGCTCGCGTAGACTTCCCCCTCGTGTAGATTCTTGCTTGCGTACAGCCTTGCTCGCGTAGAACTGTCCTTGTTCTTGCCTGCGTAAAGCTATTTTATGCTTGGGGCTCCTTGGCCTAGCTTATTTCCGCTAGCGTAGAGACTTTGAGCCCTTAGGCGTACCCTGTTTGTCCTTTATGTTCTTGTACCTTTTGTCACGAGCTTGATAATCATGAATTGATTGATATGATTAGAATGATAATGGTACACGACATGGTATAAAAAGTAAACTGACGTGACATAACATGACATGATATGTCAAGTAAGCATGATGGGAACTATTGAATGCTATTGCGACGGCTCGCATGACATGACAAGAATGAATGGCCTGGATACTGTAGACGATTGTGTTTGTACAAATGAACCAGTATTGCCTTGCATCATGTCTAGGACAGGGACCCCTGAGTACCACGGTGAGGGGTACCTACTGAAACTGACTAAGGCTAATAACTAGAATAAACCAGTAGTCATGACACTACCAAAATAAGTCATATCAGCGACGTATTTAGCGACTCCAAGATAGAACATCGCTATTTTTTGGGGGTTTAGCGACGTTTATCCAAGACATCGCTGTTTGTCGCTAACAGCGACGTCTAGCGACTGCAATTTGTAAAATGGGAATCTGCGTCGCAAGTTTGTCGGTACACGTCGCTGATATAGCGACGTGTAGTGACGCATTTTAAGTAGCGTCGCCGTTTCTTAAATATCAGCGACGTTTAGCGACGTCCTAAAAAGACGTCGCTAATCGTTGCATATAGCCGGCGAGGGTTTCCTTTTCGATCTTTCACAAATATTTCCCCCAATTTTTCGTGCGCTCCTCCTCCGCGACGCTCCTCCGGCGATTTCCCTTCTCCGGCCTCCTCATTCGTGGCGCTCCTCCGGCGATCTCCCTCCTCCTTCTCCTCCGCCTCCTCCTCCTCCTCCTCCTTTCTCAGGTAGCTCCTCCTCAAGTAACTCTCCCCCCTCCCCCGCTTCCCAGTTTCTCCTCGTCTTCTAGCTCTCTCTCTCTCTCTCTTCTAGCTCGTGTCCACGAGAGCGTAGACTCGCTGCCGGGGACACGAGACTCACAGTGGACTCGCTGCGGGGGACACGAGAGCGTGGACTCGCTTCTAGTTCATGTGACACCTATTTTGTTGGTTTGGACACATCGTGTCCCACTTGTGGACACGAGACTCACAGTGTGACACCTATATACTGATACTTGGAGTTTTTTGGGCATATCAACTGTCAATTTGATGTTTTGCTTGGATTCGAATTCTAATTTAGGGTTCGAACCCTCTTTACTGATACTGGGAGTTTTTTGGGCATTTTTAGGGTTTTGAAATGATGAATAAATTGACTAATAATTATTATCGAGCTCTATAAAATTTCAGCTATGTCACGAAGGATGGATACTAATCCTGTGAATGAGTTTTCTCCTAAGTATTCTCGAGAGTTGAGTATGATTTAGCTCACTGACATTACTGAAATATGGAATGATTAGTGTAGGATATGTTGGTCAGGTTTTGGTAGAGTTGGGATATGATAGTATGCATGTTACAATTAACAAGGAATGTTGTTGACACAAAATGTTGCACGACAGGTTACTTGAGTAACCTGGAATGTTTTACCTACTGAAACAAATAGTTTGGGCAAGGGTGTGTATAGATTTGTCATCAGATGGTATGGGATTTTGCCTGCCAAGTTCTGAACAGCAGTCCAGGCTGCCTGCTTAGTTGAAAGTCTTAATTAGACTTTCTGTTCAGTACCCTTTGACTGAATTAATTTGACCTGAATACCATATTTTAAATCCTACAGCGCTGCTTAGTTGAAAGTCTTAATTAGACTTTCTGTTCAGTACCCTTTGACTGCTTAGTTGAAAGTCTTAATTAGACTTTCTGTTCAGTACCCTTTGACTAGTTTGATTTGTATAATTATCTGCCATTTGACTGGCGAGACAGATATCTACGTATGACATTTGCTATAAAGAATTTGCATTAATCTACGGTACGACATCGTGATCAGGACATAGTCCCTGCAGCCATTCGACTGGCGAGGCAAAAACTATGTAGCCGTAGATAAAGTTGATTGTCCTCCGACCCCCATCCCTCGGTAATGATGATACGACAACCTATCACTACATCTTTTAGTAGTAGATAATATCTTAGTATTACATTATGTGGGTTCATCTTGATTCTGTTACATCCTTCAGATACTAGATTCGATAAGAACATATACTACACCATATGTACAGAACATAGATGATTCAAACTAACGTATGCTAGAATGAATTTTGGGTTGTGTTCTGAGCCATTCGTCCCCACACTTGGCAATTATGCAGAACCGTTTGTGGATATACAATCGTCATCCTGATGAATTATTATCTGTGTCAATCTTTGCAGAATTATCTTAAAATAGATATGAATTACTATCTGCGGAACCGTTTGTGGATGTACAATCGTCATCCTGATGACATGTGCGGTGTGCGGGATGAATTTATACAGGGTGTGCAACAGTTCTTGCAGTTTGCCAAGGCGTTTCCTCAGTACATGGACCGTACAAAAATTAAGTGTCCATGTATGAGATGTTGCAACTTGAAATATCATTCGGAAGTGGATGTGACATATCATTTGTATTCGAGGGGTTTCATGCCAAATTATTATCAGTGGACCGCACACGGAGAACTTGTGCCTTTAGACTCCGAGCCGGAGCCTTATGTGGAGCCTTATGTAGATGTCCACGAGCATGCTGATTATGACTAAGGGTGGACGAACATGGTTTTCGATGCTGCGGGACCTAGTTTCGATCCGAACAATCAATATGCAGCTGAGGAGGCACCGAATGCCAATGCTGCAAAGTTCATGGAGTTGCTGGAGAATGCAAAGACTCCTTTATATCCTGGTTGTGATGACCATTCACCGTTGGAGGTGGTTACAAGATTGTTGAGCATAAAATCAGATTTTAACATGTCTCAAGAATGCTACAATCGAATCCTGGAGTTAATTAAAGATATATTGCCGGAGGGTGGCAAGTTACCTAAAGATTTCTACCGATCCAGGAGAATGGTGAGATCGCTCTGGATGGGGTATAAAAAAATTGATGCATGTCGCAACGGATGCATGTTGTACTGTAAGGACGACAAGGATGAAGACGCCTGCAGATTTTGTGGTGCTGATCGCTTCAAGGCAACTAGTACAACAAGGACTTCTGGTGCACGCAAGCCAACAGATTCGATGCACTATTTTCTTTTGACGTCGCGGTTGCAGAGGTTGTTTATGGCAAAGGAGACAGCTGATAATATGAGTTGGCACAAGCGGGAACAAATAGATGGAGTACTGAGCATCCATCCGACGGGGAAGCATGGAAGCACTTTGATCGAGTGTATCCCGATTTTGCTTCGGAGCCTCGTAATGTCAGATTGGGGCTTTCCTCCGACGGTTTTACTCCATTTGGACTTTCGGGCTCACAATATTCTTGTTGGCCAGTGATTGTCACTCCGTACAACTTGTCGTCTTGGATGTGTATGAAGACTCCTTACATGTTCCCAACTGTTATTATTCCAGGTCCGAAGAACCCGAAGAGGAACATCGATGTGTACTTACAGCCCTTGGTAGATGAGCTGAATCAGTTGTGGGAAGTAGGTGCAACCACATATGATGTTTCCAGAAAGCAGAACTTTCAGATGAGGGCCGCACTAATGTGGACCATCAATGATTTCCCGGCCTATGGAATGTTATCGGGTTGGAGCACCCATGGTCATCTCGCTTGTCCGTATTGCATGGATCGCACTTCGGCTTTCCGTTTGAAACATGGAGGAAAATCGTGCTTCTTTGATTGTCATCGACAGTTCCTGCCAAAGGATCATCCGTACCGGAGGAACAGGAATGCTTTTCGTGCTGGCGTGGTAGAGAAGTCCAGTCCACCGCCACGGTGGCCCAGGGACACGATATGGAAAGAAGTTAAAGAATTGTCAAGTGCTATTAAAGAGCCTACAGCAGGGTACAAGTGTGATGGATTTGGCCGCGCTCACAACTGGACAAAGAGGAGTATATTCTGGGACCTACCATATTGGAGTGACCATCTGCTCAGACATAACCTAGATGTCATGCATATCGAGAAGAATATATATGACAATATAATAAATACTGTGATGGACGTAAAGGGGAAGACGAAAGACAATCCCAAGGCCAGGTTGGACTTAGAAGAAATATGCAGACATCCAAAGTTGCATTTGATAAAGGAAGGCAGTGGGAAGTATAAGCAGCCCAGGGCCATTTTCTCACTGGATAAGGAGGACAAAGGTAAACTTTGTAGGTGGATCCAGGGCCTAAAATTTCCAGACGGGTACGTATCGAATTTGAGAAGATGTGTTGACCCGAAGGAGAACAAACTACAGGGTATGAAAAGCCACGACTGTCACGTTTTTATGGAGAGGTTAATCTCGATTGCGTTTCGGGAATTCTTACCTCATGTCGTTTGGGATCCATTGACAGAGCTTAGCATATTCTTTAGAGATCTTTGTTCTACTAAGTTGCTCGTCGATTGGCTTGAAAAGCAGGAGAAGGACATTGCAGTAACATTGTGTAAGCTTAAGAGGGTATTCCCTCCGGGATTCTTCGACTCTATGGAGCAATTGCCAATTTATCTTTCATAGGAGGCACGTGTTGGTGGGCCCGTCGGTTATCGGTGGATGTACCCGTTCGAGCGCCATCTAAACCACCTGAAGAGGAAGGTAAAAAATAAGGCACGGGTCGAGGGTTCTATTTGTGAAGCCTATGTCCTTGAGGAGATTATAAACTTTTGTTCAATGTATTTCTAGCCTCATATTGCTACAAATAGAACAAGAGCTCCGAGGAACGACGATGGAGATATAGAATATAATGATGCATTATTGAAAGTCTTCAATGCTCTTGGAAAGCCTTCTGGAAAACTGAAAAAGAGATATTTTAATGATGAGGAACTAAAGGCTGCCCAGTTATATATATTACTCAACTACGAGGAGGATGCAGTGGAAAAGCTAGAGTGGTAAGTAAAAATCTTCAACGTTTAAGTCATCTATTTGTTGATTACGTTATTATAATTTAACGAGTATATCCCGATATTTATTGGTTTTCAGCAAATTTAATGATGAGGTGAGGTCAAGTAGACCATGCATTGTAGATGAAGAAGTAGAAGAAGAAATGATACTTTATTTCCCGTCTTGGTTGACTGTATATATACATAAGAAGCTAGTTAGAATCTTCCTCCATTCACAACTGCACAAGAAATAACTTAACATTAAACTTAATTTTGTATCTTTTCGTGTTTAGGTCGATCTTCCGGACGTCATCCTTGAGAATGAATCTATTAGAACTCTTGCCAAGGGACCAATTTATGCCATCAAAGTATGGCCAAGTTATTACGTGAATGGGTTTAAGTTCAAGTCAACAAATGCTCTCATCAGAGATAGGTTCCTGGATCTTGATTCCACAAAAAATAGTTGCTTGTGTATCAAATCTACAAACTACAAAGATGTCACTCCAGGCAATGATTTCTATGGCGTCTTACGGGAGATCGAGGAATTGATGTACAACTATGGCATAGAGCCTGCCAAGATCGTGTTGTTCAAAGTTGATTGGTTCGATCCCATACAAGATCAAGGATGAAAAATTGACAAGCATGGTCTTGTGGATATTAACTACCGTCGTCGATACCAAGGATACGAACCATTTATCCTAGCAAGTCAAGCTCAACTCGTATATTTTACAATATATCCTAGACGAGGAACAACGAGGTACGACTGGTGGGCAGTATGCAAGACTAAATCCAGAAATACCTACGACGTCGACGAAGTAGCTTATCAGGAGGACGAGCTGCCTCTTGTACCTAATACAGTTGATGTCGACTCAACAGAAGTTCCCCATTCAATATCTACTTGTGTAGAAGAGGTACAAGTATCCGAAGGGGAAGACGAAGGAGATGCTAGTGATGATGAGGAGGAAGAGGAAGAGGATGAGGAGGAGGCAAACGAAGAAGATGAATTTTCAGAGGATGATTGAGAAACTGTGATTTTGATGTATTCATATTTCTGTAATCTTAAATTATGAACTATGGTCATTTTTGAAAACTTAAATTATGAATTCCAATGTATGCAGATATTTCTAAACTGTCATTGTATTTATTTATATTTTTAATCATAAACTGTGATTTTGATGTATTCATATTTCTGTAGTCTTAAATTATGAACTCTAATGTTATTATCCGCATGGCAGGAAGACGCGGAGGCACCTCAGGACGACATGGAGATAGGCCAGGACGATCCGTGTCCTTAGGTGGGCAGAGAGCTCCGTTACCAGAGGATGGCTCTGGACCATCGTCTGACCCGAGCACTCCATTGTACCATACGGTCTCAGGTCCGGGTGGCAGTACACCTGCGACGAGCAGTCCCAGGCTTGCTGATCATACTACTTCCCCTAGCCTTCTTACCGCTGACAGCAGCATGGCGGGTAGGGAGCAGGTAGAGGAGTTAGTCCCTACTCCTGCCCAGGCGGATCCATACCAGAGCGACCCTCCATGTGCACCTCAGGACGAGACGAGGATGGAGATTTGGGCCGACGGTCCTACGAAGTAAGTTAAATCAATATTTTATGCATGTATGTATATCTATATATATTCATTAATACGTCGGTTATTGTTGTATACAGATATCGTCCCTCGTCGGTACAGAGAGCGTTGGGCACCTTTCTAAGGTCCAACTATGGGGGTCCGTGGATCAACTACTCGGATGCCTCGGAAGAGAGGAAGGCATTCTGGTTTACCCACTTCAAGGTAACTAAAGATAGTTAATTTAATATGATTAATATAATTTTAAGCATTTTTTAGAACTTATTATTTTAATTTGTAATTCTTGTAGAGGACTTATTTTTATCCACCACACCGGGCCGAGCAGATTGAGAGGCAGTTTCCTACCGTCACCGCCAAGTTGATCCGTGATACAATTGACGATCAGAAATCTCGTCACTGCTCCGGAAACCCGATTGCTGGTTGGATCACACTTGACCAGTGGACCACGATGAGGGCTCGATTTGAGGAGCCTGGGTACAGTGAGCGGTCGGAGAAGGCGAAGGCGGCTAGGACGATAGCCGAAAAGTGGTGTGATGGATCGATTCCTATGACGGAGCATTTCCGTCGTCTGGTATGTAATTTATTATAAAATATAAGATTTTATTGATAGTAGGAGTATATAATTTTCTATTTTACTAAAGAATAAAATATAACAAACACGCAGGTGAAGAGGGGTGAGGACGCAAACATGGTGACCATCTTCCTGGCCACCCATCGGAAGGACGGGAAGCTCATCGACGACCGGGCTACTCAGAGCTATGTAAGTACTAATTTAGATTTCGTTAATTTTTACACAACTTGAAGAATATACAGATAACCATATACTTAATAATAATTAAATATTTTAGACATTTATTAGGCTAATTTAGGTAAGTACTGATGTATAGAGATGCACAATAATTTCTAGGAAGAGTATGTTAGGCTACGTGATGAGCGTGCGAGTGCTAGTGCACAGGCAGAAGGAGGGGTTGGTACATCACAACCCTCTCCGCCTCAGTCGGAGGAAGAGCTCTGGAAGACCGCTGTTGGTGGTCTTCAGAGGGGTACGTACTACGGTACGGGGTCCTACGGCGCATTTGTTGCGACGCAGGCATCCAGGGCTCCCTCTTCCAGTGCGCATTCACAGCCGTTACAGGCCGAGTCATCCCGAGTCGAGGAGACCATTGTTCGCCAGATTGCTGAGCTGCACGACGATATGTTGAGGAGGATTGCTGAGCAGCAAGGGCCTCAGGCCAAGAGGATGCTGCGTCGGTCACCGCACGCTTTGACGAGCTCGAGCGCACCGTGCAGCAAGTACAAGGGACACAGAAGTCCATTCACGACACCATTACTAGGATAGCGGCTTGCATTGAGCAATGCAGCGCCAGACTGCGAGCCCTAGAGGAGACGCTGACGTACCCATCTCCAGCGGTTACACTGCCTCCTTCTCCAGCGGTTGCATTGCCTCCTCCTTCATCGTCGTCGGTGGTTCTTACACCGGAGCAGTATGCTTACCTTCTTTCCAGGAGCGGTGATGCTCCTCCTGATCAGCCGTAGTCGACATATATATTGTTGTGTGATGGCCCATTGTTGGGTCTTTTATGTGGTTATACATACATTATTCTTATGCGGACCATTATATTTGACATTGTTGTTATAAATTTTCATATATCTGTGTTGATTGATGAGATTGTGTTTCAAACGTGTTCGTGATTGTGTGTATGTGTTGTTTGATACTGTGTTCGTGATACACCGTCGTTGTTGTAACAAATGGTGTAGGGGATGCTGCAAATGCTACAGGAGATGCTGCAAATGCTGTAATTTTTTTATTTTTTTTCAATATTAGCGACGTTCAGCGACGATCAGTGACGTCTAGCGACGAAGGAAACGTCGCTAAGTAAATATAAGGCACGTCGCTAACTGTGATGAACACCGTCGCTGATCGTCACTAAACGTCGCTACGTAGGACGTCGCTAAACGTCGCTATATGTCGGTACTATAGCGACGTCAAAAAGTCGCAGAACGTCGCGATTTGGCTCTCAAGCCAGGTCAGCATCGATGCATGTGAAGTCGCTCAACGTCGCTAGGTTATGTCGGTAAATGATGACGTTTTTCGTCGCTGGTGGTCGCTGAATTAGCGACGTGTCCGCGTCGCTAAGTATCGTCGCAATAGCGACGTATTGTGACGTTTTCATGTTTAGCGACTTGGTTAATCGCGATTACGTGCAAACGTCGCTAAACGAAATTAGCGACGTATTTTCCCGATTTAGCGACGTCTTATGGCGTCGCTGATTTGAAAGATTTTAGTAGTGTGAAGATATTTTCCAGCTACAGGCAATCCCGTTATCTGGGCGTCCCATCATAGGATTTGTAGCCTGCCGTCGAGTAAGACACATTTCCAGCACACTGTCATGTGTTGCACCCTTCAAGCTACTTAATGGTACATGCATTTCTTGGACGATGTACCCATATGAACTCAACCCCTAATTGCGTCCGGATAACCTGGATGGTCTGCAGGGCTTGTGGCTATTGGAACATCTCATTGCATCTTGCTAGTAACTAGGCCTGTGATAACCCTAGTTAGTTAAAGTATCAATCCGTACTCATTGTTTGGCCGTAATTGATTGGATGGAGTCCAGCCCAGTCTAGTGTTGTCCTGGTCCTGTACAAGATTGTTACCTGACCTGATTGCTTGTGCCTTACTTTATCGATAAATGGTGGAAAACCAAGTTCCGTTCAGAGGAAGGGTTACAACCCCGGTCCTTGTTTGGTGTAAGGGTTGTAATTGGTTATCTGAATAGTCCCATGGTTATCTTATCATTTATCATCATGATTTTTTATATCTCCAATTTTTATTATATAATTATATTTTTGTGCTAATTGCTGGTTTTAGTTCTTAAGTGAAGCCTCCTTTGTGGCACTTGCTCTTTCTGGGATCTGACCCAGCTGGTTTTGTATGGCCAGATACCGGAGCAGGTCCAGAGGATCTCCCTACTTTCCAGCAAGATGGTGACCACCAGGCGTAACCCTGGCAACGAGTGGATTTTATTTTGGCTCTCCCACTCTATTATAAAATTATTCTTTTGAGACGTTTAGCCGTCGAGCATGTGTTAGCTCGTTTACAACTTTGCTTACTGTCTGCCTACGGGCTGTAACATGGTTGACGAATCCTAGGGTTGATCATGTATGACTGAAACTCTTGTTAGTCTTCACATTTTGTATGACTAGCTTCATGATCATCCAAATATGTAATGTATAGGACGCCTTACTATTGTATATTTGGTGCTCTAACATCTTGTAACATTTACTTACTTGCTTGAGATTGAGACAATAGGCTTGTTCATGACCATAAGAGTCTGATGACTTGTAGTTAAACCCTCATGTATCTAGATAGCCGTGATAGTATAGCAAGGTGGATTGTACTTCAATATACGTAGCCGGTTGTGTCCGCCCCCGCTCTCCAGTATTCTGGTTCTGGAACGTGACAGCATCATGCTCGACTGATCCAATGGAAAAGTTGATGGCTATGTTTGTGGCCCAACGAAAGCACAATGAAGTCTATGAGCGGCAGGATGAGGCTCGGAGCATGGCACAATAGAAACAACTTGATTCAATCACACAACTAGTAACCACACTAGCGGCTAATAGTAGTGCCTCTATGACCACTGCAACAGCCGCATCAACGACTAGAGAAGTTGGCTAGTGGAAGCGAACCTCAGCAGATGACAAAAAAATTCTCCATTTAAAGTTTTCGAATTCCTGAGTACGATCCCTCCAGAATTTGCGGGTAGAATAGCACCGGATAAGGTAATAGACTGATCGCAAAAATGGATGGCTTGTTTGAGTTTTTCAGGATTCATGCATCCAAGAAAGTGGCATATATTGTCATACAGCTACAATTGCTGGCACACGACTGGTGGGATGTCAATAAGAAGGACCTCAATACTAGATATCTAGATGATAGAATTACTTGAAAAATGTTTATGGAAGCATTTATGGAACATCTTCCTCTAGCCATCGCTCAAAATAAGGAACTTATGAGTTCTAAATTTTTAAAACTGGATCATAGAAAGTTGTTGCATTACATGCAATCTCATCCCTTAATATTTATCAAGGAACTAAGAGCATCTCCAACCTATTGTGAGTTTGGAACAAATGGTTACCACATAGGAAAGTCAAGCTTTCTTTTCAAATGTACTTCTCCAACGGAAATGTGAAATAAATTAGTATCGAGTTGACATGGCATTGTCATAGCAAGGTCAATGTGAAGTTGGTTGTCTAGATCTAGACAAAGCACTTCACAATAACTTTATGTCCACATCATCAATTATGAATAAAAAATATTTATTAAAAAATGTAGAAGTTGCCTTGAAAATTGTAAAAAAATATACTTTATATTGTCTTCTCAATACTTTTGCATTGGAGAAGACTTGTCAAACTATTGTAGTTTTTGTGAATATAATCTTGCCACATATAGAAGACATTGTCTTGTATCTCATTGCATCTAAGAATGACAACACAAAACAAGATAGTAGGGTTGGAAATGCTTTAAAGAAAAATAAATAAGTACACTTTTATTGTGGATGCAAACCATGTGGCACCTTCTTATTGGCAATTTATAAGGGCACATAACAATTTGATCAGGGCTAGCCAAGTGTTAGTTTTCCATTATTTACAAGTTTGCCACTGGAAAATTGACTCAGGGCTAGCCAACATGAGAGTATATAAGTCAACTTTTTATTTTTATTTTTGCTCTCATCTCTTTTCTCACAAGAAAAACAAGAAAAACAAGAAGAACAAGAACAACAAGAACATAACATCAAATTTTCTAAACCTAATTTATTTTGATTTTTTGCTCTCTTCTAATTTCTCAGATCTCTTTCCCCAACCCTAATTTATTTTTCTTCTTCTTGTTTGGGCATTATGGATGAAACCCTAGTTGTAGAAGAAATTGGGTTATCAAATATATCAAATCTATTAATCTATTAGTCTATTAACCAATTTTTTTATTAATAGAAGAATTATGCATGAAATCCTAGTTGTAGAAGAAATCCTAGTTTTAGAAGAATTGGGTTCATATCAGGACTGCCGCAATTTCTGACAGTCCTAGAAGTATTAAGGACTGCCAGAAATTGTGGCAGTCTTGAAATAGACTCGATGTACAACAGGACTGCCACAATTGCTGGCAGTCATAGAAGTATTGAGGACTGCCAGAAATTGTGGCAGTCCTGAAAGGGACATGCTTTACAGCAGGACTGCCACAATTTCTGGCAGTCCTAGACATATTGAGGACTGCCAGAAATTGTGGCAGTCCTCAAAGGGACTTGCTGTACAGCAAGTTCCTTTCAGGACTGCCACAATTTCTGGCAGTCATAAAGTCGAAATTCCCTAATGAAAAAAAACATGTTACGGTTTATTTCAATCTTGATAGTAGAGTGAAATATACATTTTAGGGTTTATTTTCATGCATTCTTTGTGAGGAAAGAAGTATTTAATCTTTATTTTCATGCATTTTAGGGTTTATTTAATTTTTTGAGTGCCATCGAAATTGAGAATGAGAAGGAAACTAGGATTTTGATGGAGATGGTGATGATGGAAATGGTGGAGAAGAAGAAAAAGAAGATGAGAAGAAAACTAGGGGTTTGATGGAGATGTGAGAATGAAAATGGTGAAGAAGAAGAAGAAGATGGATAGAAGAAGAAGAAGAGGCCGGGAAAGTAGGGTTTGTGAAGAGAGAGAGAGAGAGAGAGAGAGGAGAGAGAGGAGAGAGAGAAATTTAGAAATGATAGTGATTTTTGGGGGTTGGGGGGGGGGGGGGGGGGGGGGGTGGGGGGGATGTGGGCTTTGGACAGCCCCCTGACTGTAATATTTTGATAGTCCAAGTAAAAGTTCCTCAAAACTTGGTTAGCCCTAATCCTGGCTAGCCCCGATCAAAATGTTATGTGCCCTTATAATTAGTCTTCTTATTTAGAGTTCTTATTTGGAGTTCTTATTTTAGTTTGAATAATGCTATTTGTCCCTCCAAATTGTACCTCCAAACCGTCCCTCCTTACGTAGCAGCTGATGTGGCATGTTGATGAGGCAGCTGACGTGGCAAAATTTAAAATAAAAATTAAAATTAACATTAACATAAAATTAACATTAAAATTAATGTTAACATTAAAATTAATATTAACGTTAACATTAACAATAATATTAATATTAACATTAACATTAAAATCAAGATTAACATTAATATTAATATTAATTAATAATATTAATATTAGTATTAAACTAACATCAATATTAACATTAAATTAACATGGACAAAATTGGATAATTAATTTTTTGGGTTAAAATTTGCCATGTCATCGACTATGTAAGATGATACATAATATTATTTAACATGTCACGTCAGCTGCCACATAAGGAAGGATGTATTGGAGAGACAATTTGGAGGTACGAATAATATTATTCTTTTAGTTTATTTAGTCGAATTGGTAAGTCTAAGCTGACTTTTGATATTGCATCGTCACCATCGTTATCACAATCAAGGATAGACTTCCGGATACTTTGACCTTGGGCGCCATAAATAGGAACAAGATCGAACATCACTCCTCACTCTCTACTGATAGATCAAGAAACCCATTACATCAGTTCATCCTCCCTCAAGGAAAATGACACCTGCACTCACAATTGCCACTACTGTTCTCTTCTTCTCACTGTTCTTTACTTCCTCCTCTTCTTCTTCAGCATGCAACAGGCACGACGAGAAGGCCCTCCTCGCGTTCAAGAGCTCCTTCCACTACAACACCTTGACATCGTGGTCCAAATCCACCGACTGCTGCTCCTCCTGGGACCACGTCGGCTGCGACAGCGACACCGGCCGAGTCACCTCCCTCCGCTTCTCCAACGACTACGAAACCCTCGGCCCGTCTCCCTCAACGGCTCCATCCCGGCCACCATCGGGGACCTCCCCTCCCTCGAGAGCCTCACCTTCAGCCGCGTCGACGGTCTGAGAGGCCGCATTCCTTCCCGGCTAGCGAAGCTCGAGAAGCTCAAGCACCTCGTCATCTACCTCACGAGAGTCTCCGGACCCGTCCCTCCCTTCCTCTCCAAGCTGACCGCCCTCACCCAGCTCTCCCTCGCAGGCAACAGGTGTCAAAACAAATTCTCAACTCTGTATTTTAGACTCTGAAAATGAAATATAAGATAAAAATCTAATCGAGACCGAGACTTGAACTTGGTTCAATGCCCTTAAGACAATATTCTCTCTGCATTGGTGCTTACGTTTTAATGACGATTACTCTTTCAGGATACAACGGTTCTTCTCTTTCGACAGTAACACTTCACACCTCAGGAACTCGATAAAGCTGTTGATACTCCCTCTCTCTTAGATTTAATACTAGATGGATGAATGAGTTTTTGATTCTTTGATTCAAACACTCGTATGACTATTCTTTTATAAGGGATGGAAAGACACAATAAAAAGGACACACAGTTAGATTCGTTGCTTGCACATTAGACACGCATTTTGAAAAATTAATAAAAACAATTTCTAATTAATTTCTAAGCCAAATTTACATTCACTTTTCCAACAGGCTATCGGGAGCTATCCCTCCATCGCTCGGCAGCCTCGTCCACCTCACCGACATGGTGCTGTCCGGAAACAGGCTCACCGGGAACATCACGGCTTCGCTCTTCCGCATGCTGGCCAACCTCACCACTCTCGACCTGTCAAGAAACCGGCTGACGGGGCCCATCCCTAGGTCCCTAGCCGGCCTCAGCTCCATCGCTTTCGTGTTCTTCCACGGCAACAGGCTCACCGGGGACGCGTCCTTCCTCTTCGGCAGGTCCAGGCCCGTCAGCCAGCTCAATCTAGCGGGGAACGAGCTGACGTTCGATTTCAGCAGGGTGGAGTTCCCGCTGTCGATGGGTTATATGGATGTGAGCAATAATAAGATCTATGGGAGTATTCCTGCTCAGATCACGGAGTTGACGAGGCTGACCTATATTGATGTGAGCTATAATAAGCTTTGCGGAAAGATACCGAGCGGAGGGAACTTCGCGTTGTTCAGTGCGGACTCCTATGCGCACAACAAATGCCTCTGCGGAGAACCACTGCAGCCATGTAAGTAAGAGATAGGACGGTGCTACGTTGTTCGCGAACTTTGACCGCAGTCCTGGACTGCAGGCCACGTGTCGTCGTCTGATTGGTCAGGAGGCGATGAGACTGAAAGTTAGCAGAAGGGCCAATCAGTTGGCGACACTTGGCCTGTGAATCAGAACCGCAGTCTAAGTCTGCAGACAGCAAAGCATTTTAGTAAAAGATAATATTGCAGTTGGACAGAAACTCAAATAAGGAACTCAAAATAAGAGCTTTCTGTTATGACACGTGCACTTATTTTATTTTTTTCTGTTTTAGATCCTTAAAAGAAATTAAAAACTAAAACACATTTAATGGTACGTTTTTTAAGTTGACGATTTTTAAAAACTAGTAACTTATGAGCTACTCTGTAGGATTATATATTGACATGGTCAATAGAGCTTGGCGTGATGTTTACTTGTTAAATTTAAATGCGTAGCATTGGTTGTGCGTGGATCAGTTTGAAGTCAAATGTACGTCAATACTTTTAAAAAAAAAATATTTTGAGGCTCTCATCTTATCATCTAAAGCTAACTATTGTCAAACCTTTACTTGTGATATTTTATTCAAAGTATTCGCCACAATTCAAGATCTAATTCAGTGAACCGTGAGTGCTAAGTCAACATAATAATTAGACTCGTTTTGTCCTCTTACCAGCCATTAAATTTTATTGGAGAAGTTGATAATTTCCGTTCTCACCCATTCTGTAAATGTCTGGGCATGAAATTGTTTACCAAGATGTTACGTTATCCGTGGACTTGGACTGCAGTCTTGACCTACGGGCCATGTATCATCACCTGATTGGCCCTCCGCTAACTTCCGGATCTACCAGTCTCCTGGTCAATCAAGAGACAACACGTGGCTCGTGGACCAGGACTGCAATCTAAGCCTGCGGGCAACGTAGCACTTCTGAATTGTTTATCATGCTTATTTATGTTTATTCTGGTGAGAAGCAGCTCAAGAAACTCTTTGGTAATAACAATTTATCAAAAAAAAGGAGAAAAAAAATAATAGGTTCATAAATTGGGCATTTTTTTGACGCATGTGAAGGATTGGTGCTAAAATCTATTTTCGTGACACATTTTATAAAGACTAATTATAAGGGTACATCCAAAGTTAATCTGGGCTAGGTCAAATCCGATTTTGATTTATTTATAAGTTTGTCACTTGAAATATTACTCAGGACTAGCCCAAATGTAGGTATATAAGTTATTTTTTCTTTTTGTCTCCTTTCTTAAATCTCTTTCTCCAAACTCTAATTTTTCTTGTTTGGGCATCATGGAAGAAAAATGAAGAAAAAAAGAACAATAATAACAACCAGAAGAAGAACAAGAAGAAAGAAAAATAAACTAACTTGTGGGAAATTTTCAACTTTTACTTTGAAGTTATCCCAATTTGTGAAAATTATGAATGAAACCCTAGTTATAGAAGAAATTGGGTTATCAAATCTATTAATCTATTAATCAATTTTCTAATATATGCATGAAAAAAAACCCTAAAATGTATATTTCATTCCATTATCATGATGAAAATAAATTCTAACATATATTTTTTTATTCGGTCATTTCGACTTTAGGACTGTCACAAATTGTGTCAGTTCTGAAATGGACTTGTTGTACACCAAGTTTATATCAGAATTGCCACAATTTCTAGCAGTCTTAGAAATATTAAGGACTGCCAGAAATTGTGTCAATCCTGGAATAGACTTGTTGTACATAATTTCCATATCAGAACTACTACAATTTCTGAGTGTCCTAAAAGTATTGAGGAATGTCAGACAATGTCGCAGTCCTAAATTGTGGTATCAATCTCTTTCTTTTATTCACTGTTTTTTATACACATTTCCTTAAAGATGATTTAAAGCAAACTACTTTTATTCATTTGATGGCACTTTTTTGGCCACATTTTTTGGGCCTTTTTGGATTTGTTTTTATTGTGCTATATCTCTACAACAACTATTGTCCCGATCCTTCTCTCAACTAGTTAGTTTTATCTCTTTCTTATAAATCTATCGCTACTATTTTTTATTTTATTTTTGTTTTGTTTTGTAAATTTTTTCTCGGAACTAATGGTCGTCCTTGTAAGTGATTTTAAACATCCAAATTTGTACTATAATTTTTTGATGTTATTTTACTTACTATTATATATAATTACTTTTTTTTTTTAAGGAAAACCGAAATTTTATTGCTCTCAACTTGGGGCGATAGCCTCAGTTGCTAAAAAATGAGAAATACAATCAGTAATAATGTGCTCCTCATAATTGGAGTCATTGTGCAAAGAATGAGCTGCTAATGAATAGGCAACCATGTTCCCTTCCCTACGGGTGAAGTCGAACCACACACTAATGTTCAGCCCGCGGATCTCTCCCCTGGAGCTCCGAATTTGATCTCTGAGTCTCCATGGGATGAGATTGTCATCCCCATTGAATATTCTGTGGGCAATGAAAGAATCTCCCTCGATAATCATATCACCTGCCTGCAATTTGCTAGCAAGAAAAGCTCCTTGGCGAACCGCTAGAATCTCAGCTAATAACGCTCGATCATCACCGTATGTGTGTAAGTCTTCCAGGACAACTGAATTGGCTGCAATGAATCCTCCCTTATCATCGCTAGCGACTGCAGCAACGGCCAGACGAGAAGATGATACCGCATCGTCAACATTAATTTTAACAAACCCCGATGGCGGAGGGATCCACTTTGTGTTCTCCTTTGATTGATGAATGTCCAGCAGTTTCTCCGCTTGGGGGTTGTATAGGCCAGCACAAGTTCTGTGCATGCATTCAGCTTGCTGCACTATATTCATTATATTGGGAGCTTTGTTATTGAAGATACAATTGCAGCGTGCCTTCCAGATGGCCCAAATAATGTTGGCTCCCAATCGGAGCACATCTTCACATTGCTTGTCCTTCAACCAATCTTCCTGTGAAACCCATTTTCTGTGAATTAATTACTATTAGTATTTCTATTATTATTATTATTATAATTATGATGATTTTATTTGAGTGTAAAAGTTTTCAAAATTAATAACAGGGATTTTTGAGTCCGAACCCAGACCCGAGTCCGAACCCAGACCCGAGCCTGAGCCCGAACCCAATCCCATTTCTTCTTTTCCTAAAATCTGTTTGGTTAATGATATTAATAAAAAATAATAATTGTAGTTGGGGAGCTGGTCCACGAAGGACCAGCATGTTTGGTCTCACGAACACCCTTTCTTCAGGGAGAAAACTTCTCCCAATCCTCCTTCACTCACACGTACACCCCACTCCCCCTTCTTCTCCTCTCCACTCTCTCACACACAAACCCTTTCTTCTCTTTCCCCTTTAAAACCCACAACTTCTCAAACAGGAGCACAAAATTTCCATAGCTCAAACCATCTTCCCCACAAACCCCTTCTCCTTCCCACTCTCCCGACCCTCTTCCCGATGCCAGCCTTCGCGCCACCCCGCATGGCCGAGCTCCGCAGCGCCCACACCCACCGGCGACCCCCGCCGGCCTCCGCCAGCCCCGACACCGTCGCCGCCCTCGCGCCCCCTCGCGCGCCGTTGGTCGAAGTCCCCCGCGCCCCTCTGGCCGACTTTCCCCTGGCTGCAGCCCCTCCGGCCGAACCCTTTCTCCAGCCCCGGCGTCCGAGCCCTAGCTCGGCCTCCCCGCTTCCACGTCGTCCCGACGTGCCCCGATCCACTGTTCTGTGGCAGGGTTGCTACTGTCCGCTGCTGTCCCAGCGCCCCGTCGCGTCTCGGACTCCGAACCAGCGCTGTTCCGAGTCTCCTTTGCTGTCTGGATCTCAATTCTTTCTCTATATTTCATCTGAGAGCTCTAACCGAGTAACCTGAGGTATAACCCCTGTCCGCCCTTTTCTAATTCAGTCTGATGAGAATGGTCCCCGGTTCCCTTTGGGAATTCGGTTTTAGCGACGTCGTATTTTTCTGGAACCTTCGGAAAGGTTCTATTGATTATTTTGGGATTTTCGGAATATTTCGGGAATTGATTTTTGGTATGTTTTGGCTTTTCGGATTTTTCCGGTAGCGTTCTGTGAGTTTTTGTGTTGGAATCGGACTAACGAAAATTATTCGGGTCGTTCCGATTATTCTGTGGATTGGTTGTGGATTATTATATATATACATATTGGGTTTCCCTGGTTTGGGATTTGCAGGAAAATTATCGGCGCTATTTCCCAGTTTTTGGGTTGACTAAAAACAGAGGAGATGCTGTCGGATTTTTCCGTAAATTCTAGATTATTTTAAAAATGAATTTAAAATGGATTTCGGAATTTTATTTGATATTTTATTTTGGGTGACGACCGTATCGGTCAATGGACCCGGCTAAGTGCAAACGAAACCGGCTTCGCCCGGACGTTGAGGCATTAGCCCAGTTGAGGACTGGACCATATCTGAGACTCTATATTTTTATCTTTACTATTTAATTCTGATCATATTTTATTCATATTTAAAGTTTATGACTAACGCCAGTTTTATCTTATTTTAATTTATGTAAATAAATTGTAATGGGCATAAGCCTAGCTGGCTGTGGTCTGTAACTGTATTTGGAAGCTTAGATTTTTGTTATTTCTGGTTTTGCAAGTTTTTGTATTAAATGAGTAAAATTGAATAAAAAGTATTTTCGTATAAAAATAATTAAGATTTTCTCACCTAAAATCTATCAGTTTTTATTTAATTGAAAATCATGTATTTCTCACTAAATAAGAAAATTAGCTTTATATTTATAAACTATGAAAATACCAAGTTTTAATAATTAATCTGGTATCGATGAAGTTTTCCGAATTCAAAAGTTTAAAACGATCCTTTCCCTTGTACTAAATCAACGCACAAATAATCGTGTTTTCGTGTTTTGTTAATTAAAAGAATTAAAATTGGATTAGGACACAAATAGAGATTTCAACTAGCGTAGCTAGATTGGTAAACCTGGAATCTGAGTCAATTTCTCGAATGTAGGAATTTGAGGACGATTCTGATTTCCTGTCTCGAAGTCTTCTACCTCTCCAGTCAAATCCTTTGAGGCAAGTATAGTTTGTGTTAGTTTACAGTTATTTAATTAATCGCTTTACTGCAAGTTTAAACCACGATGCAAACACGAAACTCTCTCTGAGAGCACTGTAACTACTGGAGACTGGAAGAATAGTGTAATGAGTATGACCATACTGTAACAAATCCCCTATCCTTTACTGTAACAAACCCAAGCTGGTCATATTTTATTGCCTGTTCAAATCACACTGTTTTACTGCTGAAAACTGTTCATATTTAAACTGTTTAGAACTGCATAATTCTATTATTTAATTTAACTGTTAAATTAGCATGAATTGTACTTTACTCCCTCTTGACTGGAGATACGTTTTTAGGAGACATTGAGGATGCTGAGCTGTTAATCAGCAGCTACTACGACCCTGTCCTGTACCCAGTAGTGCTGCCAGAGTCCCCATTGGAGGACGTTGGGACTGAGGCCGATGACCCTGCTGATAGATAGTTTTTCTTTTTCTGCATTGTTGTTATTTTTATTTCTGTTATTTTATTTCAGAACATTTTTCCATTTGTATTTAAATTTCAAGTTTAATAAAGTTTCAATTTCCCGATGTTGAGTTGTGACAAATATAGTGTTGTTGTATGGTTACCTGCTACTGAACAGCTTACTGCCGCCGTCTCAACAACGGTGCAGGCTGGGCATGATCCGGTTCGACCCAATTAGTTGGGATCGGGTCGTGACATATTTTTAGTGGTGGCCCATGCAGGTCATACAACAACTTAGGAAAACATACCTAGAAATAATTAGAACACTAGAACATTGATTTGTCACGACATAGGACCATATAAATAAATATTTTGTTTGATTATAGACTGGTAGGATACCTTGCTTATGTATGTACCCTAAACCTTCCAGATCATGGCCAAAGGAAAGACTACCCG
Organism: Iris pallida; assembly: GCA_029216955.1. Taxonomy (NCBI): domain Eukaryota; kingdom Viridiplantae; phylum Streptophyta; class Magnoliopsida; order Asparagales; family Iridaceae; genus Iris; species Iris pallida. Next base: position 51,657 of record JANAVB010007639.1, read on the forward strand.
ATCCGGCCCTGCTGACGATGAGGTGTCATCAACTGATCACACCCCTCCTCAAGCACGCCGGGACCAGACCGTCCCCATGCTGCACCAGCTCCCCGGCCCGATTACGCTTCCACAGCACAAACGGTAGAACCGACACTTCCCCGGGCTGAGCCGCAGATCCCTGCGTGAGTGCCCGCACCAGCTGCCCCACCAGTACCCGTGGATCCCACTGACCTAGTGGGAATGCTACGAGGAGTGCTTGAAGCACAGAGAGCTCAAGCAGAAGCCCATAGAGAGCAGACTGCTGCTCAAGCTGAAGCCCATCGCGAGCAGACCTTGCCTCCTACACCCATTGCAGAAGGGCATGCTGCAAACTCGAGGATCATAGAAGAAGATGAAGTAGTTGGAGACTGCTCGTACAAGAACCAGAGCCATGAGGATTAACACCTAGAACTGGTGAGTAGTAATATCTATTGTTATAAGAAGTTGTAACCAGATGCCCTTAGAATAATCATAAGAGTCTTGCTGTAATTCTCCATTGTGAATAAAATTCTTGGTTACACCTTTTTGGTAGATATCTTTCCTAAAGTCTTTCCCTTACGATACAATTTATGAGGATTGTAATCTTAAAGAGAAGGTATGTAAGGCGACATTTATCAAGAATATATTAGTGATTAAGAATTGGAAGAATAGTATTTGGAATACTCAGATATTAGTTGGTACTTATAACAATTGGAAGTGATGATGACATGAGGAGTGATTTTGACCTTAACCAGTTTAGGCCGATTGTATGATGGTATAAGTTATTACATATTTTATTTTCTAGATTTTTGTATCTTTTAGCGTCCCATGATTTTCGGGAATTATTTTCTTCCCATATCTTTAACAGATTTTAGCATCCCTTAGGATCTATACTTTTGGTTATTTATGGACCAATATTAGAACTCTTCAATCTCTTTCGTCAGCAGACCTTTTTAAACTTCACCACTAGTCGATCAAATCTTTTTCTATCTTTAACTGGAATCCAGACTCGTTCTCTATCTAGAGTTTTAAACTCTAATAACTCTTATCTACCTGAGATACATATATGATTAGCATATCCAAACTTGATCTAAATTCTAATTGACTTTCTTGGAACGAATCCTGAACCAAATCCTTCTGGAACCATAAACCTCAATTATTACCGAAAGAATTGGTTCAGCCTAGTTAGTTCATGATTCCCTAGAGAAGATATTTTCAAAATAACCTCAAATTTTGATTGTTATCTCCTAGGTTATTCCAAATATTTTTATTGTTGATTCCCTCCACTCAACTTGAAACCCTACACTCTCGATGCAACTTCTTGATCAATTCAAGATCTAGACAGTTTTTAAACTCAATGCTTAAGTACGAACGGTTAGAGAATTGATTTCATCCTATTAGTAAAACTTTTTTAAAATTGTTGAACCATCCCCTTATTGGCTTTACTAAACCATTTTTTACCTGACTTCCCGAAATCCATAAAGGCATACTTCTTTTATGTCAACCTACTTCCCATCACATTCTCAAAACTTTCCTTGGATAAGAAATTATTTCTTCAAATAATTTTGGTAAACGTCTGTATCCTTTAAGTGATTTGTCGGAAATATTCTTATTGACTTCTTCAACTCAACCCAAAGCTCTGATTCTTCTATTATCCTGCGTCCAACTCAATTAGTCATACTCAAGCTTGATCAATTTCTTCAAAATCAAAACTCTTAAATCTCAAGAGCTACTGGAACACATATTTATCCTGATAAATTTTTTTGAAACCAGTAGAACATACATCAATATCTTTTCCTATCATGAATAGAACTTTAGGACTCGTTTGAATCTTTAGGAAACTTCTTTGAAATTCTTATGGACAAAGTTGAGAAAATATCCAATAACCTAATACGACTTCGCACATTTGCGTTGTAGTAATTTGCCTGAATTATGAAAACTGCGAGTTTACTGCAGCCAGTTGCGCACTGGCGAGGCAAAAGACTCTAAAGTTGAAGTGATTTTGGGTGTTCATAGATTTTCGATATTATCGTGACTATATTCTAAATACACCATGTTGATCTTCTTTGTTGCTTAGCCATGAAATGGATAAAGTTAAAAGAGTAATCGGTAACCTAAAATTATTCAAGTCATTGGGTCAAAAATTCACTGCAGTCAGGTGCACTCTGGCGAGGCATGAATTTGAGACAAAGTGACCTCAAACATATTTGGTTTCCGAATATTATTCAGACGATATTCAAACCATGGTTGTCTTTGCACCATCAAAACATTCTAACTTTTGCCTGATTAAAGAATTTACATTTCTAGCGGTTGTCTCCTTTCCCAGAAATCTCTTGTCATATTCAGAAAGAAAGGATTTCCTATAAAAATTCTACTTGATCTTCCTAAAAACTTATGAGGATCAAATCAAACTCTGCTACCATAATCTCTTTTCTGTTCCAACCTTGGTACGTTGCACACACATATATTCTTATATCTTATATATTTGTTCATTTATTATTATTATATTATTATTATTATTATTATATTTAGTTGCGGATTTTGGAAGCTATAGATAGTTATCTTGTAAGTCTCCTCCCGCATATCTTATCTCCTGACCATTGAACAGCGAAACGACATACTTTCCATCCTCTTTGATCATCACTCGGCCCTCATTGGAAATATTTCACTCGATTACATTCACTATTATTTTAATCATCTCTAATATCCTACTATCGTACAACTTTTACTTTTCCTGAGTCACGAATCCTTGTACCCCATTCCAATTTGATTTGACATTTTAGTCCATCACCTCAAATGATTCCATTTACTTTTTGCCTTCTCAATACACTGTTGACATTGCTTCTTGCCTTTCCTGTTTCTTGAGACCCCACTTAATTTTCTCCTATTCATGATCATAATTTGTATCTAGATTTTTCTCGTGCCCAAAATGATTTTTATCACCACAACATTCCAACCCTATCTCAGATCATATCTAGATAACTCTGATCATGCCGATAGATTATCTTTGTACATAGTCACCATGCCTAGAGCCCAATCGTGCTTGATGATTTAAATTCTAAATTTTGTTTAAGGTTAGGTGTTTTTGATTGTACCCGGCTCTATCCTTGAAATTTCGAGGACGAAATTTTCTAAGGAGGGAAGATTGTGAAACCCATTTTCTGTGAATTAATTATTATTAGTATTTCTATTATTATTATTATAATTATGATGATTTTATTTGAGTGTAAAAGTTTTCAAAATTAATAACAGGGATTTTTGAGTGCGAACCCAGACCCGAGCCTGAGCCCGAACCCAATCCAATTTCTTCTTTTCCTAAAATCTGTTTGGTTAATGATATTAATAAAAAAAATTGTAGTTGGGGAGCTGGTCCACGAAGGACCAGCATGTTTGGTCTCACGAACACCCTTTCTTCAGGGAGAAAACTTCTCCCAATCCTCCTTCACTCACACGTACACCCCACTCCCCCTTCTTCTCCTCTCCACTCTCTCACACACAAACCCTTTCTTCTCTTTCCCCTTTAAAACCCACAACTTCTCAAACAGGAGCACAAAATTCCCATAGCTCGAATCCTCTTCCCCATAAACCCTTCTCCTTCCCACTCTCCCGACCCACTTCCCGACGCCAGCCTTCGCGCCACCCCGTGTGGCCGAGCTCCGCAGCCCACACCCGCCGGCGACCCCCGCCGGCCTCCGCCAGCCCCGACGCCGTCGCCGCCCTCGCGCCCCCACGCGCCGTTGGCCGAAGTCCCCGCGCCCCTCTGGCCGACTTTTCCCTGGCCGCAGCCCCTCCGGCCGAGCCCTTTCTCCAGCCCCGACGTCCGAGCCCTAGCTCGGCCTCCCCGCTTCTACGTCGTCCCGACGTGCCCCGATCCACTGTTCTGTGGCAGCGTTGCTGCTGTCTGTCCCAGCGCCCCGTCGCGTCTCGGACTCCGAACCAGCGCTGTTCCGAGTCTCCTTTGCTGTCTGGATCTCAATTCTTTCTCTATATTTATCTGAGAGCTCTAGCGAGCAACCTGAGATATAATCCCTGTCCCGCCCTTTTCTAATTCATTCTGATGAGAATGGTCCCCGGTTCCCTTTGGGAATTCAGTTTTAGCGAGGTCGTATTTTTCGGAACCTTCGGAAAGGTTCTGTTGATTATTTTGGGATTTCTGGAATATTTTGGGAATTGGTTTTTGGTATGTTTTGGCTTTCGGATTTTTTCGGTAGCATTCTGTGAGTTTTTGGGTTGGAATCGGACTTCCGAAAATTATTCGGGTCGTTCCGATTATTCTGTGGATTGGTTGTGGATTATTATATATACATATTGGGTTTCCCTGGTTTGGGATTTGCAGGAAAATTATCGGCTATTTTCCAGTTTTTGGGTTGACCAAAAACAGAGGAGATGCTGCCGGATTTTTCGTAAATTCTAGATTATTTTAAAAATGAATTTAAAATGGATTTCAGAATTTTATTTGATATTTTATTTTGGGTGACGACCGTATCGGTCAATGGACCCGGCTAAGTGCAAACGAAACCGGCTTCGCCCGGACGTTGAGGCATTAGCCCAGTTAAGGATTGGACCATATCTGAGACTCTATATTTTTATCTTTACTATTTAATTCTGATCATATTTTATTCATATTTAAAGTTTAGGACTAACGACAATTTTGTCTTATTTCAATTTATGTAAATAAATTGTAATGGGCATAAGCCCAGCTGGCTGTGGTCTGTAACTGTATTTGGTAGCTTAGATTTTTGTTATTTCTGGGTTTGCGAGTTTTTGTATTAAACGAGTAAAATTGAATAAAAAGTATTTTCATATAAAAATAATTAAGATTTTCTCACCTAAAATCTATCAGTTTTATTTAATTGAAAATCATGTATTTCTCACTAAATAAGAAAATTAGCTTTATATTTATAAACTATGAAAATACCAAGTTTTAATAATTAATCTGGTATCGACGAAGTTTTCGAATTCAAAAGTTTAAAATGATCTTTTTCCCTTGTACTAAATCAACGCACAAATAATCGTGTTTTCGTTTTTGTTAATTAAAAGAATTAAAGTTGGATTAGGACACAAATAGAGATTTCAACTAGCGTAGCTAGATTGGTAAACCCTGGAATCTGAGTCAATTTCTCGATGTAGGAATTCGAGGACGATTCTGATTTCCTGTCTCGAAGTCTTCTACCTCTCCAGTCAATCCTTTGAGGCAATATAGATTTGTGTTAGTTTACAGTTATTTAATTAATCGCTTTACTGCAAGTTTAAACCACGATGCAACACGAAACTCTCTCTGAGAGCACTGTAACTACTGGGGACTGGGAATAGTGTAATGAGTATGACCATACTGTAACAAATCCCTATCCTTTACTGTAACAAACCAAGCCGGTCATATTTCATTGCCTGTTCAAATCACACTGTTTTACTGCTGAAAACTGTTCATATTTAAAACTGTTTAGAACTGCATAATTCTATTATTTAATTTAACTGTTAAATTAGCATGAATTGTACTTTGCTCCCTCCTGACTGGAGATACATTTTTAGGGGACATTGAGGATGCTGAACTGTTAATCAGCAGCTACTACGACCCTGTCCTGTACCCAGAGTGCTGCCAGAGTCCCCATTGGAGGACGTTGGGACTGAGGCCGATGATCCGGCTGATAGATAGTTTTTTTTTTCTGCATTGTTGTTATTTTCATTTCTGTTATTTCATTTCAGAACATTTTCCCATTTGTATTTAAATTTCAAGTTTAATAAAGTTTCAATTTCGATGTTGAGTTGTGACAAATATAGTGTTGTTGTATGGTTACCTGCTACTGAACAGCTTACTGCCGCCGTCTCAACAACGGTGCAGGCTGGGCATGATCCGGTTCGACCCAATTAGTTGGGATCGGGTCGTGACACTTCCATAAGCCTACAGATGCTCATGTCGGGATCAATACGAAGACCTACGCTGCTCGCAAACCATACCGCTCTGTCCACTTGGCAGTGCAGGAACAAATGATTCTCATCTTCCTCAAGCTCAAGACAAAACGGGCATTTGTTGTTAATAGCAGGTATCCGCTTGTTCAAGGCTGTGAACAACGGAAGAGAGTTGTGGAGGAGACGCCATACAAATAATTGGACCTGAGGAGCCACATTCCTCAGCTTCCAGAGATGGCGCCAAACAGGTTGGACCTCTCCCGACCGCGCCGTGTTGGGCTCACTTCGACGAAAATGCTCATATAGAGATTTTGGAGTGAATTTGCCATTCTTAGCCTTCGTCCACAGGAGTTCATCCGGACCTTCCACGTCGAGGACGCGTATGCACGATATGGCTGCTGCTTCCGGGAAAAAAGAGACTTTCTATCAACGACATATTCCAGGAGCTGTCATGCTGATTTCTCAGTTCGCGGACGAACTATGGCCCATCTGGGGGAATGCAACATTCGGTGATTCGAAACATAGGGAGGGAAGGGATCCATGGTTCGTCGATGATTCTCGTCCAGCCCCTGTTAACTTTCTAACATAGGCCCTCCTTCATATGCTGGCGTAACGCCAGGATGCTTGTCCAAGTAGGTGAAGACCTTCTCGACCGAGCCGCGTTCCAGAAGTTACGATCATGCAGATATACTCCACGAAGCAGCCGAACCCACAATAAATCCGGATTCGATAGAATCTCCAGAGGAGTTTACCCACCAGAGCATTGTTCACCCATCGAAGATTTCGTATGCCGAGGCCTCCTTCCCTAGTTGGAGAGACAAATGATTTCCATTTTAAAAAGTGCATCTTCTTCTCCTCCATATCATGCCCCCACCAGAAATTACGCTGCTTCCTAGTCAATTTCAGACATGTGGCGTTTGGTATCAGGTTTATCGACATATAGTAAACAGGGATCGAGCCCAGAGTAGCTTTCATGAGTGTGGTACGCCCGGCGTGCGATAATAGCTTGGATTTCTCCCTTACAATCGAGTAGTACATTTGTCAATGAGGTCGGGAGAGTTGTTACTACTATGAGTTGCAAGAAGAGTGTGGCCCAGATAAGACTCATCCTCCTTCATGAAAGCAAAATGTAAGGAAGACACTAATGATTCTCTCTCAGCAGACGAGACCATTTTACTGAAGTGGATACTAGATTTGTCAAAGTTGATTTTCTGGCCCGACCACTTCGAATAAATTTGGAGAATGTTATGGACAGCATCCAGCGATGCAAGTGAAGCATGTCCAAAAATCATTATATCATCAGCAAAAAGCAGATGAGAAATAGAGGGGGCATACCTGGTGAGTCAACTCCTTGGAACAAATGATCCCTTTCAAAAATTTTGAATATGCAGGTAAGAACTTCTGAGCATAAGACATATACGAAAGGGGACAATGGACATCCTCGTCGTATACCTCTTTTGGGGATGAAGAATCCTTCTGGAGCACCATTAACAATAATAGAGTAAGACGGCGACTCAATACATTTCATGGTCAGCTCGTTCGATCTCCCCCGAATGCCCACACCATGTAGGACTTGTCGAATGAAGGTCCAAGAGAGCCTGTCATAGGCTTTGGACATGTCTACTTTTAATGCAAAAGAATTCTTTTTCCTTGGAAGGTACTTCATATGATGAATAATTTCCTTCGCAATGATGATATTATCAGAGATTTGTTTAGGTATGAACGCGTTTTGATTAGTAGAGATCAACTTGTTGAGCAGTGGCTTTAATCGATTTGTCAAGATTTTTGAAATGACCTTGTATGTGACATTACAAAGAGCAATGGACCGATAGTCCGCCGACGTCAAGGGATTCCTTTTCTTAGGAACCAAAGCTATATGCGTGTGATTCAGTCCAGGGGGGAGTCGAGACTCGTTGAAGAACGCTGAACCATGTTAGTCAGTTCCTCGCCCAAGATCGACCAATATTTTTGGTAAACAATAGCCGGGAATCCATCGGGGCCCGGAGCTTTCAACGCACCCATACTTTGGATGGTGGCTCGAATCTCCTCGATGGTGGGTTGATGCTCAAGGAAGAATTTTCATCTTCAGTAATAACCTCACACGGAACAAAGGCCGATGGGTCCATAGGCTTAGATTCGTCGGCACCCACGATGGATTGAAAATGCTGAATAAGCGTAGAGGCAATAGAAGCGTGATCATATACCCAACGCCCGTCTTTGTCCAACAGCGCACGTATTTCATTGTGACCTCTTCGGAGGGTCGCTTTTGTGTGAAAGTATTTGGTATTCTTGTCGCCTTCCTCAATCCATCTACATCTGGATCTCTGGCACCAGTAAGCTTCATTGATTGCCTGCAACTCATTAATCTCTGTAGTGATCACTCGCTCCTCGCAGAGCGATGCATCGGTAACTGTATCAGCTTGAATAAGAGAAAGACGTTTGTGAAGAGAATCAAGACGCACTACAAAAAAGTTGGCTTTTGGGACAACACTTTTAGGAACTCTAGTTTTGAACGTCCTAAAAAATTATTAATTGGGACTACTATATTTTTTTGTAACAAAAAACAAATTTATTGGTGACAGATTAGAAGAAAATGGATCTTATTTGGGACTATTAATATTTTTTGTTCCAAATAAATTTTGAGACCGTCTCAAATAATCTCAGCGGGAATGGCAATTATTTGGCGGCTCAAACCAAATTTTTTAGAAATCTTTTTCACCTGAATCAAACCCTTCCCTAATTTGAAAACAAAATTTCTCATAGTATTCTTCTCCTCTTCATTCTTCTGTATCAAACCATGGCATTATTTTGCTAAGTTCCTACTCTTTCCCGTAGAGACCAAAACCCCCCAAATCCCTCCACCTCCCTCCTCTTCCTGCTATGAGAGTGGATCCTAAACCCTAGATCCAACCCTCCCAAATCATAACCCTAGATCCCAACCCACCTCCCCAAATCCATGCCCTAGTGTCGCCGCCACGCTGGCCATCATCGACGAGTCCGACACATGGAGGGGGAGTCTTGCGTCTCTTTATCCTTTCCTATTTCTAGAAAGTTTCGATTTTGACTGAAATTTTTGGGATTATAGTTGAGGAACCCTTCCACTCAAAGTGTTCGACGAGGTCATCGCCGTTTCCAAGTTGAAGAAAATTGTGATGTCCCTCAACTGCGTCGGCACCCTCTCGCCCATTGTCGATGAGCCCGAGGATGTCGTCATGTCCGAAGCAGTGAGCTTTCTACTGATTTTTTTCTGTACCGAACCATTTTTCATGCAAAGTTATTGTCTTTAGAATATGTGAACTGTTGCACAGGAAAGAAAAGTTGTGATGAATTGAATGTTTTCATGCAAAGTTAATGTCCAAAGCAGAGAGCATTACCCATAACATGTTTTTAGGATTACTGGTGCGCCCTATTGTACAGTAATTTAGGGGTTTATGCAATATATTTTGGTATATAGAATTCTAAACTATGTTACTAGTGTGCCCTATTATACAGTTAATGTCCGAAGCGGTGAGCATTACCCATAACATATACTTAACTGACTTGGTTTACTAGAAATGAAGTGGTTTGGTGTGTTGATACTTCATACAACCGCTTGAACTAATTCAATTCATATAGGATCGTGTTTAGGTAACTTCTCTTTACTTGTTCAGGATATCATATACCTTCTTATGTAAATTTCTTATATCTCATAATCATTATACCTACATTTCTATTTTTCCCCTAATTTATCTAAATCTTATAGATAGTTATGTGGCAACACTGCACAACCATCAATTTTATTGTCTTCCTAATTTATGTGAACCTGAAGGGTGCACTATACCAAAATATTAAATTAGAACAGTAGGCATTTTGCAATCTGGAACACTTATGTTTCATTCCTAGTTTCTGAAATGGAACAAAAGCATTCCGAATTAGAAATGTGTTCCTAATATGATCTATTTTATTTTTCAGAAATATATATTTATTTAGGTACACTCTTTCACCGTTCCAAGTGTGTTCCAATACTTGAGTTCAAAATCCTGACTTATTAATCTTTTGACTCTCTTTCTCCCATCTCCTACCATAATTACAGAAATCCTTCGGTTCTCCCCCTTTCTTTCCAGGTTTAGAGAAGAACCCCTTCACCATCTACCTCCTCAACAAAAGCCTAACCCTAATTTCTAATCTCCTCAACCATAAGGAAACCCTAACCCTAATCAACACCCTTCCTCTTGTACTCTACTAGCTCAACTTCACCCTCCTTGCCTGTTGGCAAGTTCTCGGACTCAGTGGCGCCTGCATAAAGTATGATCAAACTACCTACTACATATTGATTTCAAGAGGTCAGGACACTTTATTCTCTTATATATATATTTTATATATATATATATATATATATATTCATCTATATTCTTGTTCCCTCCAAATCAAGAATCTATAGGATACTCAACTTCACCTTAATTCTTTTCATAATTCCATGTAATTTCTTCATAATTGCATTGTCTATGCCAAAACTACCTAGGGAACTCAATTTTGCTGTGAATTTGAGGCATGATTATATTAATTTGGTTTCTGAGCAACTTGATCCTCTGATTGAAGTTGATGAAGAAGCAGAAGCTTCATTAATAGTCGAGAATAAAGATGGAAATTGACATATTTCTCATGAACAACAAATCAGTGACAATTTGAATATGAAGTACAGCAAACTAGATGGATTTTCATCACTCAATAGAAAAATTGACTTAATTTTAGAATAATATGGCAGGGGGACAAAGAATAGAGGGAAAAAATAATTATGCTCCTAGAGAAAAAAATTAGTTGGGAAAAGAGGGTAATCACTACGTTAAATCAGAATAGGAACAACCGTGCACGTAAATTTTTTTAATCTTCATATCATGATAGAATACACTGCTAAATCACTACTTTAATTAGAAATGCCTTCTTTTGAAGTTTGAAGGTATGTTCTTTGCAACTCAAAGGGTGCAATAGATTACAGGTATGATTGGTACATCAAGATGAAACATAGAAGAACAAACTATCCTATCTATATTTGGTTTTTCCATCAAAGAGACTTCAACTCATTTTCGGAATGATGAGCTGCAATAGATAACAGGTATGATTGTTATGATTGGTACATCTCGCAGAGGAGCTATCTGATCTTTATTTTGCGAGTTGGAACTTGGCATCTCATTTTTGGAATGATGAGCTGCATCAAGTTTCGACATCTAGGCATAATATTGATAGATTTTTATGTATAACATGTGAAAAGTATAATTAGTGTAGGTAGGTTGGTTTAAGTTTGAACACTCAGTTGAATTAAGGAGTTTTCGAGCTGCACGACTTTGTACGATGTTCTGGAATTTATGTTTTATGAGGTTGGTTTGTTTGTGAAATATTAATATCATCTGCCTACCATTAATACTTTGTTCAATGTTGATAGGTTGGTTTATGTGTGAACATTTATTAATATAATGAGCTCATTTTTTTCGTCCACCAAAATTTGTGTAGATATTCACCATTTTACTCAACGGTCGCCATTTTTGAAACTAAAATCATTGTAGTTTTTATCCTGAAAGATATGCCTGTTCAACTTAGGTTGTGTTTGGAGTCATGTATATTACTCTATGAAGTTGTAGATAGTAACCGGGCTCCTTACTTTTCATACTCAATTATGTTTGGTGTTAGTGTGACTGTGTCAAATTAGTTTCAGTTATGATTTGAGATCCTTTGCAACCTAGACATGACTGACGTATGGCACGTGTAGAGGATGTATCTTCTCGGATACATGTCATACATAGATTCAGTCCTTTGGAGGTGACTATGCAGCGTAGCTTAGAATTATATCAGAAATAAGTTTTTAAGCATTATATGTTTTACTATATTCTTCAACTTTATTGAAACCATGCTCATTGTTCATATTCAATAGTTTTCATACTCTTTTGAAATAGGTTTTCTTTCATGCTTATTTGTAGATCATTGTCATAAGATATCTAATACATTGTACCAATCATACCAACTCAAAGGGTGCAATATATTTTGCTTTTCCATCAAAAAAGACTTCAATTCATCTCAATTTACAAACTATCGTCATTGAATTGAAGTTATTGAAGCAACATAGTACTATACAAGAGTACAATCTATAATTTCAGAAAAAAAAGAGTGGAGGGATTAATAAATTAGTGCCATAAATTAACATATGGGGAGGCTTAAAGTGTTGGGAAAGAAGCGCGGAAACCTTTCCCTAAACCGGAGAGTACCTGCGAGAGGACCGAGCAAACAACGCACGAACCCAAAAACAAGCACACAAAAACAACCACGCAGATACAGAGAATTTTTGACGTAGAAACCCTTGCAGGAAAAAACCACGGGACGATCGGAGTCCAACCCTGAGAAGCCTCCACTAATAGAATAGAAGAATTACACCCTCTACAAACTCCTCCCGATCCAAATCGGATCCCCACAACACTCAGAGATAAGAACAATGATTACAAGGCTACGAAGAGCGAGAACGACGAGTAGAGATTACCCGAACACGATCTCCTTCGAACAACGACCTTCAATCCTCCGTCTTCTTCTCCAAAGTTGTAATGGCACTCTTGCCTCCTTCTCTCTCAAACTTGTGTTGTCCAATGCGATTATACGATAATTAATTAGGGTTGAGAAAACTCAATATATCTCCCTAATCCCGCAACCAACCTGGACCGTTGGATTAAATCCAATGATGAAAACTCATCATGAAATCCGCTTCAGCCCCCCGACACACAGAGTTCGGCCAGAACTCTGTGTGGGGCAACCAGCACTGGATGGCCAAACCCTGGAACGGCCAGACCGAGTTCGGCCAGAACTCGGCCTGGGACCGATTTCGGCCCGAACTCGGCAGACTTGGTCCAGAACCCCCTTTGGGGCAGCAGCAGCAGTAACAACTACTCCCGAGCTTCTCCGACATCGGACAGCGCTCGTCGCACTCCGGGATCTTCTCCACATAGGTTGGGAACCCCACCCACTCCAACAAATCTCCCCCTTCACAACTATGGGGAGGACGTCGTCATCCCGATGATCTGCCTGCAGTACTCAAACTTCCTCCTTGGTAGAATCTTCGTGAACATATCAGCTCCGTTGTCATCTGTATGCACCTTCTCAAGCTCCGCGTCCTTCTTCTCAACCACATCCCGTATCCAATGATACCGAGTCTCGATGTGCTTGGACCGGCTATGAAACGTCTGATTCTTCACAAGATGGATAGCACTCTGACTGTCGCAAAGCAAAGTATACTGCTCTTGCTTCAGTCCCATTTCCTGCAATAGCTTCTTCATCCACAACAGCTCCTTGCAAGCCTCCGTTGCCGCAATGTATTCCGCCTCCGTCGTCGACAAGGCAACACACTTCTGCAACCGCGACTGCCACGACACTGCTCCTCCCGCAAACATCATCACGTAGCCTGAAGTCGATCTCCTCGTGTCTACATCTCCAGCCATATCAGCGTCGGTATACCCAACCAGCTTCGGCTCGTCACCACCAAAGGAAAGTCTCCAACCAGCAGTGCCCTGAAGATATCGTAGAATCCACTTGACCGTACTCTAGTGTACCCTTCCAGGATTCGAAAGATACCTGCTAACTGTACCAACTGCATGAGCAATATCTGGCCTCGTACACACCATGGCATACGTAAGGCTTCCCACAGCTGAAGCATATGGAACCCGCTCCATATCTTCCTTTTCGTCCTCGGTAGATGGACACTGTTCCTCAGTGAGCTTAAAGTGAGCCGCGAGGGGGGAACTCACTTTCTTCGACCCGTCCATCCCGAAATGCTGAAGTACCCGGTGAATGTACTTCATTTGGGACAAGTGTAGCAGCTTGGACTCTCTCTCGGCTGATCTCCATCCCAAGAATAGTCTTCGCTGCGCCCAAATCCTTCATAGAGAAGGCCGCGCCCAGCTGGCGCTTCAACTCCGCTATCCTAGTGGCATTCCGACCCACTAATAGCATATCATCAACATAGAGCAACAAAATGATGAAATCATCCTCGGCAAAATACCTCACAAATACACAATGGTCCGACGTCGTCCGTGCATAACCATGCTCCCCCATAAACGACTCAAACTTCCTGTACCACTGCCTCGGAGCCTGCTTTAGACCATACAAGCTCTTCCTCAACCGGCAGACCAAATGTGAC
>JANAVB010007640.1:0-35572 GCA_029216955.1 Iris pallida
AGATTGACTTACGATTGGGCTATCACCAATTGAAGGTTCGAAAGGAAGACATTGCAAAGATGCTTTAGATCAAGGTATGGACACTATTCTGGTCATGCCTTTCGAGTTGACCAATGCACCCGCATCTTCAATAAATTTGATGAATAAGATCTTTCACCTGTACTTGGACAAATTTGTAGTAGTCTTTATAGATGATATCTTGATTACTCCAAGAGTCAAGAGGAGCATGAGCAGCATCTACGGATAGTATTAGGAACGTTGAGGAATGAGCGACTTTTCGTGAAGCTTAGCAAGTGTGATTTTCTTTCTCAAGGACGTATCATTTGTTGGTCATGTTGTTACGGGCGATGGTATATCAGTAGACCCAGAGAAGATCACAGCAGTCAAATCATGGCCCGCTCCCACATCAGCTTCAGAGTGAGAAGTTTCTCCGAACTTGCGGGTTACTACCGACGGTTCATAGAAGATTTCTCTCGAATAGCGGGGCCTATGACTCGATTAACTTGCAAGGGTCAGGAGTTTGTATGGACAGACGAGTGTCAAGCCGCTTTTGACGAGTTGAAGAAGCGATTGACCACAGCACCGATCTTGACACCACCATCGGGCCCAGAAGGATTTGTGATCTACAGCGACGCATCCGGGAAAGGATTAGGATGCGTATTGATACAGCACGGTCGGGTAGTAGCATATGCATCACGACAGTTGAGAGTGCACGAGAAGAATTATCCGACCCACGATCTAGAGCTCGCAACGGTTATCTTTGCTTTGAAGCTATGGAGACACTACTTGTACGGCGAGAAAGTTGATATCTACAGTGATCATAAGAGCCTCAAGTATGTGTTCACACAGAAAGAGTTGAATATGCGACAACGACGTTGTTTGGATTGATGAAGGATTATGAGATCGAGCTTCATTATCATCCGGGCAAGGCTAATGTTGTGGCAGACGCATTAAGCCGTAAGCCTATGGCACACTTTTTGACCACACAGATGGAATTGATTAGAGACTTGGAGCAGCTTGGTATTGAGGTAGTATTGCCTGGAGCAGATGGTGTATTAGCCAACCTCCAAGTGCAATCATCATTGGTAGAGCGCATCAAGGCAGCATTGCCCAATGATGCAAGATTTGGACGGCTCAGAGAGAGGACTGAAGCAGGAGAGCAGACGGGGTTGAGGATCCACCCCGATGGGACATTGTGATGTGGTGATCGCATTTATGTTCCCAATGGAGAGCTACGACATGAGCTGATGGCAGAGACTCACAGTTCAACATACTCTATTCATCCCGGAGGAACCAAGATGTATCGCGACTTACGACAGTATTATTGGTGGCACGGAATGAAGCGAGAGATAGCTTGTTTCGTTGCCAAGTACTTGGTATTTCAACAAGTGAAGGCGAAGCACCAGAGGACGGCCGGAATATTGCAGCCGCTACCCATTCCCAAGTGGAAGTGGGAGCACATCACTATAGATTTCATCACGGGTTTTCCTCGGAGTCCTAGGGGACGTGACGCAGTGTGGGTGATTGTGGATAGACTCACCAAGTCAGCCTATTTCTTACCTTTTAGAGTGGGCCAGTCGACAGAGGTATTAGTAGAGATGTATATGGAGAAGATTATAAGATTGCACGGTGTGCCTGTTAGTATTGTGTCAGACCGCGACTTGAGATTTACCTCGCATTTTGGAGGAGTGTACAAAAGAATTTGGGCACCCGATTGAAGTTTAGCACGGCAAACCATCCTCAGACAGACGGCCTGTCAGAGCGCACTATTTAGACGCTAGAGGATACGTTGAGAGCGTGCATGCTTGTTTAAGGCGGTTCATGGGAGGACCATCTTCATCTTGTTGAGTTTTCCTACAACAATAGCTATCAAGCGAGCATTTAGATGGCTCCATTTGAGGCGTTGTATGGTAGGAAGTGTCGGTCTCCTGTTTGTTGGAGCGACATAGTAGAGCGACAGCTATTGGTCCCGAGTTGGTCTTGAGCACAGTGGAGACAGTGAAGAAAATACAGGGCCACCTGCGAGCAGCGCAGGATCGTCAGAAGCAGTGGGAAGATAATCGTCGTCGACCTTTGGAGTTCAAAGAGGGTGACCATGTGTTCTTGAAGATATCCCCCACTAGAGGCACGATTCGATTCGGAGGACGTGGAAAGTTGAGTCCAAGGTATATCGGACCCTTCGATGTCTTGGAATGTGTTGGAGAGGTTGCCTATAGGTTGGCTTTGCCACCGTCGCTAGAGGGAGTGGATGACATATTCCATGTATCTCAGCTGAGGAGGTACGTGGCGGACAGCAATCATGGGCTTCATCACTCCGAGATTACGGTTGGACCGAGTTTGTCGTAGGAAGAGCAACCAGTAGGCATTCTTGATCGTCGAGTGAAGGTGTTGCGGAACTAATCTATACCATTGGTTCACGTGGCATGGAAGCATCACTCGCTAGGGGAGTCTACTTGGAAGCGCGAGGACGACATCCGAAATCGCTACCCATATTTGTTCGAAGACGAAGGTATGTCTTGCATTTAAGCTTTTAAATTACTATCAATTTTCTTGCATTGCATTCGAACCCCCGACCTTAATTTAATTTCGAGGACAAATTTTTTTTAACTTGGGTAGGATGTAAACCCCCAAGATTTTTTGATTATTTTAGTGATTTTAAAAATTATTTTTAATATATTATTTAGCATTAAAGAGTTAGTTGGTATATATGGGTGTATTTATAGATATATAAATATATATATATTATATGTGTGATTGTGTGCTTGATATTTTAAGTGCTACTAAATATAGTCTATAATTATTATAAAGATTTTTGTTACTCAATTACAATTTATAGCAATTTTATGGGAATATATATATATATATATATATATATATATATATATATATATATATATATATATATATATATATATATATATATATATATATAGAGAGAGAGAGAGAGAGTAGTAAAAAAATGTAGTGGTGGTCGGCCCAGGTGGGGGACCGACCACAGAATGAAGAAAGGGAAAGGAAAAAGAAAAAAAGAGCAAAAAGGAAAAAAAAGAAAGGAAAAAAAATATTAACAACTAACCCCCCATGTGGGCGGGTCCCACATCCCCATTTCCCTGCTGCGTGTAGCAGCAACCCGCTCGAAGGGAAAACCAACCCGTGGGAATCTATTAATTCCTAAACCCATAGGTATTAGGTTTTGTCACAATTCGTTATATATGTAACTTTTTCCACAAGCCTCAAAATCCTAATATTCCAAAACGAAAGTTGAGGCTGATCATACCCTCTTCGCCTACGAATTTATTTCACCAGCAACGGAGCTTTGTGCGCGACGAACGGAGCATCGGAAACCAGCCCCGCGTCACCCACGGAGCAGTTTTCCCACTCAAGGTACCCTACTTCCCTACAACGTAACTTTTTACTCGTAGCACCGATTTTCGATCTGTAAGATTTTCTGTAAAGTAGACTTGACCCTCTTCGAGATCCTCCAGGTGGATTTCGAAAACAACCCATCGACTTGCTCAAAAAATCGAGACGAAGTTGAACAAAAATCTGTTTTCTGTAATACTAAAAACTGTTTTAAAACGACAACTTGTCGGCCAATTTTCTTGCTGTGCATTAAAGTACTGTAGGAACTAATTGAAAACAGTAAAAGACAACATAATCGAGATCGCAACGCATCTTCTGGATCGTCGTTTCGATTAGCGTGTAAAAAGTAGATTGATGTTGAAGTTGAGGAAAAACCTGTATTTAATTATATTAATTTTCTGAATTTTGTCCGATATGGCGTGCACCCCGACAAACCGGGCAACGTGGTCGCATGCTACATATGCATAGAAAGGCGCGTATGGATGTTGTCGACGTGTGGGAACTGACGGAACTCAGTTTCGTCGTGTGTGCGCGACAAAATCAGTCTGTATCCGTCGAGATACCCCCGTATCGACGTTTTGCAAACTTCGTCCTAACTTCGTGTACAGTCATCGATTCGAGACAAAACTTGTGCCAATAGGTCCGGATCAAAATTCTGTTCCTATGTGCCAAGTTTGGTTCCATTCTGAGAAGGTCGAATCAGAATCCCTTTTTGGCGGGCCTACGACCCACACAAACGGGCGATTTTGTACACGACTCATCGGAATCCAAAACTGGACATATAGTTGAGTTCCTCTCCTCAAACTGAATCCGTAGACATGTAGTTTGACGACTTTAGAGACCATAGAATTCGGCATGCATTTCGGTGCAAAGCGGGTCCAACGACGGACATCGTTTTGACCCAAAATTATGATTTTGCCCCTGTTCCAGAATTAGAGTTTTAGACAGGCGTTTCCTAGGTATATCTTTTACACCGAGTGCGTTTTTGATGTTTGTTTTAGCGTTCGGAGTTGTTTGGAGATTGTGACATTTTTTAGCTGACATTGTGATTAACTGGATTTGCCACTTTGCACCATCAGGCAAGATACCTTGCCACCTTACTCTGTGATTATTATATTTCTTATTTCAGTTGTTATTTTTAACATTTCTTATTTCTTGATATTTAAACTGTGCGTCCAAGTCACACTTGGGTACAAGCGACTCTATCAGTCGTTTTTCTCGTTTTATTTATTTCTCTTGCATTGACTTAGTCTAGTGACCACCCATTGATGTTGAGGTATTGGTATTTCTCATACGACCTTGACACTTGTTGTATCACGTGATGTGAGTCATATGTAGGACACATATTTGCGTAGTCGGCTGGCCACCGATACGTATGGAGCGTGCGACGGATAGGGGTAACTGTCAATGGAGTTGCATGATAGAAGACTTGGCGGTTACTAGAGGTACATGTCAGTCATGGAGATGATGATACTAGGCATTGGGTGGAGAGAACAATACCTGACGTATGAGCTTCGATTGTACTTCCCTTGTAACCCGAAAGCTCCGCCGGAGATACGGGTATGTTTAGCCTCTCAGGTTTGCCACTGTCTTTCTTGGAACGTCATGTGCTTGGTCACTGGTGCCCAAGAGGGGACTATACCGGATCCTATATTCAGCCAGGGCTCATACGTCGAAGGATTGTATCTCAACTGCATGTTCACAGTAGAATGGTCAGGAAACCGATTGCATGCATATCTTTTTCTCTTATTATATTATCACAGTTTATATGGCATGGTGTTTTCTTGTATCTTGCTATGTCCTCTGAGGACCTAGTTATCTCTCCAGGATTAGACGATTTTCCATAAGAGTACGAAATGGCGTTGGAGCTATCCTACATCGATGATGAGGCAGTCATTACTGATTTCTAGACTATTTCTTATCTGAGACAGTTGTAGACATTATTATTTTTTATATCTTATTTCTTTCTATTTGCGGAGGTTGGACTCTGATCTTGTGAGACTATTTTCATAGCTGTTTGGAGTGAGCATGTTTATCCGGCTATCTTTTGATACTTTTATTTATTTATTTTGACTCTATATTCTTCTGTGTTGAGCTGTGATGAGATTAGATTATGTTATTCTGGCCTGTGATTATTTTATTTATAGCTTATGTGCATACATGAGGATTCCACATATTGGAGTATTCTTCGTATATGTTCAGCTGGCATGTTCACGTACTTAGTCCTACGTATTTTGGGACTGGGGCGTTACAACTCCTCACCTCTAAAACTGTTGTAGGCACTAGCCATGTTGCAACTGCCTCTATTTTATTTAGATTAACTGAAAGTCCTTAATCAGAAATGATATGCCCAAAAAATGAGACCTTGTTTAGGCAAAAGTCACACTTTCTTTACAGCTTCTCATTTCTCAATACTCCTAACACAACTCGAAGATGCTCCTCATGCTCTTCATGACTCTTCGAGTGTACAAGTAAATCATCAATGGATAACACCACAAATTTGTCTAGATATTGGCGGAACACCTTATTCATCAGATTTATGAACATTGTTGGCGTATTGGTTAAACCAAACAATATTACCAAAAATTCATAGTGTCCATACCTCATCCAGAAAGTTGTCTTGGAAAACACTCATGCACCACTAAGCTAATCAAACAGGTCATCGATATGCGGTAATAGATATGTATTCCTAATCGTCACTGCGCTCAATTCCTTATAGTTGATGCACAAACGCATAGACCCGTCCTTCTTCGGCACAAATAAGACGAGCGCTCCCTATGGAGAAGCACTAGATCGAATAAAGCCCTTATTTCACAATTCATCTATCTGGGCCTTCAACTCTTGTACATCTTTCGGTGCCAACTTTTACACATGAGAAAAATTGGCTCCGCTCCTGGAACCAACTATATTGTGAATTAAATCTCCCTATTAGGTGACAATCCAGGAAGCTCTTTTAGGAACACATATTCAAGGATTTTAGAAAATCTAATTAAATAGACTTGTAGCCAAAAAAACCAGCATCAAAATGATGCTTTTACTTTTTATTACCACCCATTATTTACTGAAAAAAATTGACCCCCAAACCCCAAAAAAATTAGTTTATAAAATATTAACATTCTCCAATACAGAGTCCGTCTCAACAAACCAGGCAACTTGGTCGCAAACTGAGAGCATAGAAAGGTGCGTACGGACTTTACGGACATGTGGGCTTTGACAAAATTTAAATTCGTTGCGTGTGCGTGACGAATTCGACCCGTATCCGTCGAAGGACGCCGTATTGGCTATTTTCTGAAAATCATAATTACTTCGTGCATGCTCGTCACATCGCGAAGAAACTTACTCCATTGGACTCATATCATTTTTCTGGTCATGTGAACCAAGTTGGGTACGATTCTGAGACAGTTGACTGGATCGCCGTTTTGCCGGGCCTACGATCCGATTTAATGGACGATTTTATGTACGGCTCAACGAAATCCAAAACTAGACATACCCTTGAGTTCATATAAAAAAAGTTGACTCGTAGGTATATAATTTGTTGACTTTACAGACCATAGGTTTTGGCACACTTTTCGATGCAAAGCGGGTCCAACGACGGACACGATTTTGACAAAAAAAAATACGATTTTTCTTATGTGTCTAGAATTAGACTTACAGGTAGTCAATCTTAGCCATTTTTTATTCCAAAAATGTTGGTGACGTTTGCTTGATCATCCGGAGACGTTTATGGATGTTTCACCCTTGTATCTTCTTCTGACTTATTGATTTTATCTACTAGACGTTGTCTAAATAGCCAAAACCACCAGGCAAGATACCTTGCTATATTTATTGCTCATTATATTTATTTCTAAGATTTATTTATTTTACTTCATATTTGTTTTGCTTCATATATTATAGACTGTGCGTCCAAGTCATACTTGGGTACAAGCAACTATATTAGTCGTTTTTCGTTGCTTTCTTTTATTGTATGCATGTTGACTTAGTTTTAGCGGACTAACTTCTTATTGTGGGATATCCTTTTATCTCTTTTGGCCATGATACTCATATTACACGGTTTGAGACATTTTTCTAGGGGCACGACTTGCATATTTGACTGGCCATCAATATGTAAGAAGTTATGTGATGGATAGATGATAGTAACTGCTATGATTAGGAAATAGAGACTGTAGCAGTTACAAAACTGGACAGGTTAGGGACATGACTTGGTTAGTGTAGGAATCATGGAGAAGGACAATCACTAGTGCAATTGGAAAGCCAAACAGGTAACCATAGTCTTCTGATGGAACTATGACGTAATATAATTTGTGGATACCATCTGACGTTTTGGAACGTTACGGCTGGATACAGATGCCTGGATGACAGTATATGTACACATAGCCTAAATCCCACCCATGCGTATGAAAGTTATCCTCTAATTGCACGATAGACTGTTAGGATAACCTTTGTATATTTATTGTCTAGGATAGTCTTTCTTACCTTTATTTATATACCATGATAGTTCATATAGCATGATATTATGTATCTTTTATGTCCCTCTGATGACCTGGTGATCTCTCCAAGCATAGACGACGGACAGTATCTTGAGGAGTACAGTCCGGAGTAGACTCTTCCTTTGTAGCCAAGGTGGTCTCACCTTCGGAGTATATTTGATTTTCTTTTTAGTTAATGGACTTATGCAGTTGCTATTCTTTATCTCGTTCTTTTAGCCTTCATTTAGTCGCTCGATAGTAGATTTTTATTCACCCGACAGATATTTTATTTTATATTTTAGTTGAGACATTTGATTAGTTATTTCTTTTATTTGTCATTGTGGATGAGATATAGATGTTGCATGTGACCTTGTTATATTATTATGAGCTAGAACTCTTATATTACAGCTTATGTATGGATACGTAGATTCTATATATTAGAGTAGTATGCGTATACATACAGCTGGCATGTACGTATTCCTAGTCCTATGTATATTGGGACTGGGATGTTACATGTTTTTTTGGTGGCCCATGCAGGTCTCAAAATATTATTTCGGTTACGTTATTGTACCGAGTAAGCCTGCATATAAGATCAGAGTTTAGAATCTCATCCACATGCTTGATCACCTTCCTTGACTTCATTTTAAATTCTCACTTGACTAATTGAATTACATCTAGTTTGATTATGTTCTACCAAAATTCCTCTGGTTTGACTAAACCCTTCCCTGCTAACTTCATGAAAAAAATCCTTCTCATTCCTTTTCGCTAAAGTATTGGAAAAATGTCTCATGGATTGGTCCTAGGAAAGTTCGAGAAAGTATATTTTATCCTTGTATTATGAAATCATGAGTTTTTGTAGTCAGAGAAATACTAGCGGGGCATGACTTCAGATAATGGCATCACGGTTATATATGTTTCTCGAATTTTACTTAAACTACATCCTTTGGAAACATCTCATAGATTTGGCCAAAGATAAGTTTGAGAACTTATATTATCTAGCATGGTAGATACGTACTACAGCCATCCGTTAAATTATGAAATCATGAGTTTTGCAGCCAGATGCATGTTGGCGGGGCAGACCACGGGTTGTCACGACCCATGCTCGCTAGATATTTGGGTACGGGTGTGTGAGCCACTCCCCCTACGTCGCGTAAGCGACATAGCACGTTATTCTAGCAAGTCAAGCAAGCCAACTCAATCACAATGCTAAATAGATGCATATAATAAGAAAATAACCATAATTTGATAAAATGATAATCATAGTAGCATAAATTAGTTACTAATTAATCAATTAATTAGAATTAACTAAATTAGTTAGTTACCTCCATGTGCCATCATATGACTAGTCTAGTCATGGCTAGTCATGACTAATGATTTTATCAAATCATGATCGAAGGATAAAAATAATTTGGCTTTCCAAAATCAAATAATTTTTTTATAAATTCAAAAATTTTTAAAAAAGTTTTGATAAATGATAGAAAGATATTTGAACTGATTTCAAGGCGTTACAAATCTACCCATCTTAAAGAAATTTCGTCCTCAAAAATTAAATCAACACGATCAATAGAATTAAAATCTAAATAAATCAAAGATAGTATTAGAATTTAAGCACAATCATTACTAAAATCAAAATCACTTAGCACAATGAAATATAAGAATGGTGCAATTTGGCATAATTAAGTTTAATCAAATAAAGAAATTTAAAATGGCATGGTTTGTATGAACAAGAAGTACAAAATTTTATAATTGGTTTAATTTGGCACGATCAAGATCTAAGAATCAAAATCATTGAGGCATGAGTAAAGATCAAAATTTAGACATTATCAGGAATGTAGAAATGACCAAAATTACTAGGGCATGATTTAGGATAAAATCGAAGATATAAGATCCATGATTTCAAAATGAGGAAGATAAGTTTCAAGAAGGCCAAGGGAATCATAGGTATTCAAAGAAGATTCCTAATCTGTGATTGAGTTTCCTAACCTTAGAATCATCTAGGATATTGCAGGCTCGTAGTGGCACGACTAACCTAAGTAACACTATGACTTCATACTTGTCACGAAGACGGGACCTGCATGAGCCACCATAAAAATATGTACGACCCGTGCCCTCAGAATATTCGGGTATGGGTGTGTGAGGCACACCCAACCTATGTCACATTAGCGACGTAGCGCGCTGTTCTAGCAAGTCAATCAAGCTAACTCAATCACACTGCTAAAGAGATGCAAATAATAAGGAAATTACCAGAATTTTATAAACTGATAATCATAGTAGCATAAAGCAAGTGAATCCAAGAGTTTGATCACAAATTATTACAAAAATGAAAGGATGTCTCCCGGAGACAAATTCGGTAGCAATTATGGAAATAAAACTAAGAAATGATCTAAGGGATAAGATGCTAAGTAAATGTTGCGATATGGCCTTCATCCTGCTTCATCAGATGGGTAGATCAAAAGTCTAAAAAAACCTAAAATGTCAACGTACTTAGTCAGGATTGGAGTAAGTAACACCATACACAATGTCGCATGACACAAAATAAAGCCACGTAAATAATGTAACAAATAAATTAGATAAAGCGACTGTATATGATAATGAAATGCTACACTAAATAATGATAAATAATTCTAAGGAACTGGTAGATAAAGACAAGTAATTTAAAAGAACTAATTGTGCTACCAAAAATAATCATGTAATATCAAGAATGACAAAACTATGCTAAGTGTATTTGAAATACTGTTTCTTTATGTGACCAGCTCAGGATTGGAGATTTTAAAGGTATGGCTCGAACATACGTGAGATGTATGTTGAACTATCATTCTGAAATGATTCCGACAGTTGGTTATTGGTCACATAACTACTTAGCAATTTCCTTTTTTCCATTATTCATGTAATAGGCGATTTTTGAAATACCGTTTTATTATGTGACCGGCTGAGGATTAGTGATTTTAAAGGTACGGCTCGAACATACGTGAGATGTATGACGAACTATCATTCTGAAATGATTTCGACAGTTGGTTATTGGTTACATAACTACTTAACATTTCCCTTTCCCATGATTCATGTAATAGGTGATTCAAAAGGTGATTCAAGGATTTTAAATTATTCAAGATCATTGTTCATGAATCAAATTCACGTAATGTCATCACGTGTCAGAATCATGACTTAATATGTTAACAAACTAGGAAAGACATACTAGCAACATTTATAATATATAATGAAACATAAAGCATGTACTTGCCTAAAATAGTTGGAGTTGACGTGAACGACACGAACGTATCGACACATAATGACTTAGAAGCTAAATTGCATCAAATGATCCCAAACGATGAAACAGATCAGTCTACTAAGTCCAGAATAGTCCAAATAGCCCAATCTGATATATGGAAGTCCAGTTTTGGATGTCGGCACGATAATCGAGAAAATAAAATGAGTTGATTAGTCATGATCGTAATTTGATCAAACAAGCTAAAAGGAAATTCATTTAAGGAAATCTAGTCGTGATCGAGAATGAAAATTCTAAAGAATTTAACTTAAAATATTTATAGGAAATTACTATTCATAATTGACTTCAAGAAATTATTTATAACATATATGTAAATCTTTAGGGCTTGAAGCCCGAATAAGTAATTTGTGGCCCTAGCCCAATTTGTGAAATCAAAACAACAATATATTTATTGTGTTTGAACCCAAATTGATCATTGTAGGACTAATGTCCATTTTATCAATAAAGTATATAAATTTCATGTAGCTCAAAGTCCAAAATTAAATAATCATTTAGGGCCCAATGCCCGATTTGGTTTTATTCCAATAATGTAGGGCTAAAAGCCCAATTAAATTATTTAAACAAATATTGTAGGCTAGAAGCCTATTTGAATTTACTAGAAAATAATGTAAGGCTAAATGCCCAATTTGTGTTGCATAATGTAGGGCCCAAGCCCATAAAATATTATTTAAGTCATAACAATAATTAATGATAATAATAATAAAAATAATAAAAATAACAAAAAATAATAATAACAATAGTAATAGTAATAATACTCGCATACTATAAACTAATAATAGTATTAATTACAATATTAACAATATTATACCACCATATATATATATATACACACACATCTTGACTTCTTTATATAAAGGCCCAAACCCACAAATATATTTTAAAAAAATTATGAACTTATTATTATGACTAGGCCCAAACTTATTTTAAACAAATCTTTATATATATATATATATATATATATATATATATATATATATATATATATATATATATATATATATATATATATATATATATATATATATATATATATATGGGCTTAAGCCCAGTCCAAAAACATAAATTAAAAGATCTGGCCCATTTAATGGGCCCAATACATCAAAACCCTAAAGGAATTACTGCCCTTTGTTATTATTAAACAAAGAGAGAAAGTGAGAGAGAGAGAGTGAAAGAAAGGGACTGAGAGTTTAGGAGAGGAAAAAAGAGTGACACAGAGTGAGATAGAGAGAGGGAGATCCGGACAGATGGAGGAAGAGGTGGGGTTCTCACCACAGCAGCACCGTCGGCGGCGGCTTTGGAAAGAGGAGGCGTGGCCGACTGGATCGAGTGGCGGAGCACGATACTGTGCAAAATTAAGGCTACACAGAGGGCTTGAGGAGGTCGTTGGGAGCACGACAGAGGAGGTCAAGATTTGGGGTCGACTGTCATCGAAGCGGTGGTGGACAGAGGAGGATAGGGTGGCTGATTATAGGTGATGGTGGCTCGGGTGATTGATGGTCGCGGTGGGGCGAGGCGCAGGTGGTGATGGTAGTGATGTGTTGGCCACTACTGGTGGGGAAAGAGGGTGTTGGCGGCGATGGAGATGATACTGGTGGTGTCATGTGGTTGATGATGGTGACAGAGTTGGCTGTGATGATAATGGTGGTGGAGTGTGGTCGGATAGCGATCGACCGGAGTCAGAGAGTAGACGGCTCTCAGGTGAGGGGTATTGCTATATGGAGGTGGCAGTGGTATGATGTGGAGGCGATGGTGGTAGTATAGGTGTGTTGTATGGTGGTGTGGTGGAGGAGGAGGAGATGTCGGAGGTGAGGAGGCGGCCGAAGTGGCCCGGTCGGCCAAGGACAGAGAGATGGCCGAGAAGAAGGCTGTGGGGGAGGCAGGAGTGGAGAAAGACTAAATTATAATTGTTGTAATTACTTTGTGTGTCCAAAAGAATGGGAAATGTGGAGAAAAAGGCCGGGAAGAAGGTCGTGGGGGAGGCAGGAGTGGAGAAAGAGTGAATTGTAATTGTTGTAATTATTTTGTGTCCAAAAAAATAGGGAATGTCCCATTAAACATGATAGGAGTGCTTGGGGGCCACGTTTGGCCATATTGCAAAAGTGTAATAAGTAAACAAATTAAAAGGGCAATAAAAGAATTCGGGAGGTGTAAGCTCACTTCCCAATTTTTTTAATTTAATTTTCTAGTTAAAAAATGGATTTTATTTTTAAATTCTATAAAAGATATTTTAGATGACAACGAGATTTGTCAAACTGTTTTAAATAAGATCTTAAATCTATAAAATATATTTCTAGAATTATTTGATCGATTTGAATTTACAAAATATATAGAAAATAGTATTTGATAATATTGAGTGTTATTTTAAAAGTATTATTGTTACAAAGTATTAAACCACCATATGTTGAGATAGGTACATAGGCTCATGCAGCTTGTGGGGAATGAACGTGTACATGAATCACTTATGAACCACCATGTGGCTTCAGTTTTCTGAGACGTGTCACAAAAATGTTGTCCTATAGCACACGATCTATACATGGTAATTGGCTATGAGCCTCCCTTACGTTGGCACACAAGGTCTTCCACTGCATACTGCATAGTACACCTTGTCGTATAGAACCGCTACTTTACAGGTGTAAAGTGTAATGATTGTACTCACTCCTCTTCTCCTAACCACTATTTGCATACTACACAAGATGATTCAATCATCGAAGAAATATCAGAATAGTGTATGAGCCTATTGACTGTATGCACTTTACTAATTCTGCTCCACTGTATCAGAATTTACTGTTTTGATTAAGAGGATGACACATAAGGTTCAGAAGGGAAGCCATCCTTATGCACAGTTACGAAGCATATGTTGGCCCATTGGTTAATGATCACACCTAATTTTGATAATCAACGTCAACTTTGTTCGATACGCAAAATACATATAACGCTACAGGTTTACAGGTTTCAGGTCAGAAGTACATCTGCATCATAAATCTGCGTCCTACTACTATAAACTACAAAAGTCTTGTCGTCATCAAGAACCAAACGTAATAGAATTAAGATCAAGTATTTTTTAAATTTCTTCTGTAATTTTATTTTTATTGAGTCTAGGAACAATATATAAGATTGATCAGGATCGGTATGGCTTAGGTTTTTCTCAGTCCACAAAAATTATAGCCTACCTATCCACATAAAGACATCCAAAAGTTCACATATAAAAAAGCCTAAAGCCCAATAAAATTTAGCCCAGAGTGTTCTTTTCTGACCCCGACAGTAATCGACCAGAACTCGATCCGAGTTCGGCCCAAGGTCGGTCCAGGCCAGTTTAATTTGATTTTCAATTCCCTCGAAATCAACATCTAACGTTCGAATGCGAGATTTCTGCATCCGAACTCTGCCCGAATTCGGTCTACAAAAACACTATCAGTAGAGATGAACTTTCATATTTCTAAATCAATCATTCAATCAATCTTCTCTTCTCTATTCATTCCTAAGTATTTTCTATGAGCTACACTTTCAAATCAAGCCTATACCACTCTTAGCCAAGCTAGTACAGTTTCTGTTTAATTTAGAGTTTGGAGTAGAAGAGCTGTAACGGAGGCTACATTCAGAAAATATTCCAGTTTTCAAATTGCCCTCTAGAGTCGGTCGTGCGCTCGTCGCCAAGCACGATGTTGTAAGTATCACAAGCGCTCAGTTAAAGCTTGTGCCATAGTGGATTAACATCGAGCAAGAGTACTTGAGACTGGACTAGTCCTCTCAGAGGGAAACCAATATATATCGTTGTGTCACTGAGTTTTATCTTCTTGACTCTTACTTTTCTGCAAGTTATTTACTGTCATATCATTTTCATTTACCTGCCATAGTATATAAGTTTAAATTTTTGATTGGTGATATTTTCTGCTGCACACGCACACACTCTATTTATCCCCCTCTAGAGGTGCTCAATATTCCTACAATTAGTATCAGAGCAGGTTATACATATACATAAACCTACTTGAGAGTATATATATCTATGGTAGCCGTTAAATCTATATTCAACGGTGAAGGGCAATCCACAAATAGACCTCCACTATTTGATGGAACAAGTTATACCTACTGGAAAATAGGGATGTTTTTGTTTCTAAAGTCAGTGGACTTCGATCTTTGTTCGATAGTTATAGCTGGTTACAAGAAACCGCCTAGAATAGTGATTGATGGTATTGTAGTAGACAAGCCCCATGATAAATACACTAAGCATGAAAAGATAGGCTAGTCTAGATGCACGAGCCATCAATGCACTATTCTGTGTAATTGATAAAATCGAGTTTAATCGCGTATCAACCTGTACGACATCTAATAAATTTTGGAGAGTTCTTAAGGTAACTCATGAAGGGACTTCCAAAGTGAAGGAATTCAAAATCAGTAGATTGACACATAAATACAAATCATTCAAGATGAAACCCGATAAGACAATTACACATATGTTCACTCGTTTTCTTAATATTACTAATCCTCTACAATCTCTTGGTAAGGATTACAGCAATCACGAGAAGATCAAAAAGGTACTGCAGGCTCTAACAAAGAACTAGAACCCAAAGGCCATCGCATCATAGAAGGAAACGACCTCACCACTATGACATTGGAGACACTGATGGACAAGCTCATTACCCATGAGCTGGACCTACAAGACTTTTAAGAATCAACTTCTAAAGAAAAACCAATCGCCTTCAAAGCTCAAGCCAAAAGAGTCTCATATAATAATTCTTACGAAAAAGATTCTGATGGTGATGAACAGACCCTGCTGGTTAAAAACTTCAGAAAGTTCTTAAAGTTTTAGCGATCAAACTGAAAGAAGAAGGACATCCACGAAAGCAACGAAGAAGAAACTATCAGCTTTGGGTGTAAGAAGTTAGGGCATATGAAGAAGGGCGGTCCACTATCAAAGAAAAGTAGTCCATATGACCGATCGAGATCAAGAAGAAAAGCTACAACTGGTCGAAAGTACTCTAACACTAGCATGTGGCATAAAAGTTAGGCCAGTGAGTCAGAAGATGGGGATGCACATAGCAGCAGTGCAAATGTTTGTCTAATGGCATACGAAAAGGTATCTAAGAACCCTTTTTATGTTGATTTTACTTATGATGGGTTATAAAATGCCTTTAGCGAACTACTTAAAGTTC
The DNA here is from genome assembly GCA_029216955.1 of Iris pallida. Lineage (NCBI taxonomy): Eukaryota > Viridiplantae > Streptophyta > Magnoliopsida > Asparagales > Iridaceae > Iris > Iris pallida. Next base: position 16,263 of record JANAVB010007640.1, read on the forward strand.
ACATAAATGTGTTAGACAAGTATAAACAATCTCGCAAATAGATTAAGGTATACACAACCGAAGTAGCTAGATTGTCTAATCTTATTGAAGACATTAAAGAGACATCTACTACGGTAACACGGAGGAAATAGCCAAGATTAAATATACTATCATGAGGCTATCCTCACCATAGAGAAGAAAGAAAGAGACTATGTCAAGGTGCAAGAACTTTATGACATAGAAAAGAAGAGACACCTAGTCACTGAGAAAAAGCCTCACGGATATGACTGCTAAATTCGAGGAGTCTTGTGCAATCTCTAAAAATTTTGATATCAAGTTAGGCAAATAGGTTATCCCTTTTACACGGCCTAAGGTTAGTCCTAATTACCAAGCATATACCACAAAGGACTAAACCAAACAAAGAACATAAGCAACATGTTTCTCATAACCGTGCCTTCACATACAGGTTTTCAAGAAAGACACAAAAAAATTGTCAACACATAAACCAAGAACATAATTTCAAAAATTATATGCACATATTATGGTATACACGGGCACATATCACAATATTGTAGAGCTAGAAAGCTAGTTGACACAAATATACTTGCTTGGATTCCTAAGAATAATCATAATGGACCCTTGACGAAATGGGTACCAAAGGTTATATCTACTCGTTTTGTAGGTGGACCCTCAACCCTCTCATGCTAAAAGAAAGTGAATACTTGATAGAGAATGTTCGCGACATATGACAGGTGACGCATCCTTATTCGCTACACTATCGATGAAGAGAGAAGGGTATGTTTCCTTTGGCAATAATCTTCAAGGTGATATTATAGGAATAGTTACTATTGGTATGTCTCCCTACCCAGAAATAAAAGACGTTTGTCTAGTCACAGAATTGAAGCATAACCTATTGAGTATAAGTCATTTGGCAGATAATGGTTGTGGCATCAATTTTGTGAAAGACAAATGTTCTATATATAAGATGTCTACTGGAAATCCCGTATATGAAGGGATCAGAAAAGACAACATTTATGTTTTTTTTCTAGAACGTACTAAATGTGCAGGTAAGTGCCTCGTAGCTATTCAGGATGAAAGCTAGCTATGGCACATGAGGCTAGGACATGCAAACATGGACACTATCTCAAGACTATACACTAAAAAGCTGGTAAAAGGACTCTCATAAATTTTTATCAAGATAGATATGGTATGTTCGGACTGTAAAAAGAACAAAGCAACTAGGTCATCTTTTAAATCCATCAACGTTGTAAGCACTTATAGACCTTTACAGTTGATTCATATGGATTTATTTGGACCTAGTAGAGTCGCTAGTCTTGGCGGTAAACTCTACGCTTTTGTTATAGTTGATAATTTCTCTCGTCGTACTTGGGTATACTTTTTATCACACAAAAGTGATGCTATTTTTGAATTTTAATTTTTTTGCAAAAAAGTAAAAAATGAAAAAGACTTTATGATTACTCGAATCCGAAGTGATCATGGTGGTAAATTCGAAAATACTGATTTCAAAAAGTTTTGTGATGACAATGGATATTACCATGAGTTTTTTGTCCTAGAACTCCTCAATAAAATAGTGTCGTGGAGCAGAAGTATCGTACTCTAAGCGATATGGCTAGAGTCATGCTGAATCAGTATAATCTTCTTAATTTTTTTGGACAGACGTTGTAAGTACAGCCTGTCATATTTTGAATAGGGTGTTAATTCGACCTATATCGAAGAAAACCCCTATAAATTGTGGTTTGGAAGGATTCCAAATATTTTTTATTTTAAAGTTTTTGGTTGTCGATATTTTATCCTGAACACCAAGAATAACTTGGGTAAGTTCGACTCTAAGGCAGACGAAGGGATATTCCTCGGGTATGTTTCCAAGAGTAAGGGATATAGAATTTTCAATAAAAGATCTATGATTGTTGAAGAATCTATTAATGTTAATTTTGATGAGCTCAATAGTTAGAGATCTAGCGACAATGATGATGAAGATGTACAAAGCAAATCCAAGGCACCTGAAGATACTGTTACCAACGAGAATTATCTGGAGAGTCTGCCGAAAAATATAAAATTCGTGCCAGACCATCCAGAAATACTCGTTATATGTGATGTATCTAAAGGAGTAGGTATGCGTTCTCTTCTACTAAATATATAGCAGCAAATGTAGCTTTCATTTCTCAAGTAGAAACTAAGTCTGCAGCAGATGCTTTTTTTGATGAATTTTGGATTGATGTCATGCAAGAAGAACTTAAATTTTTTGGAAGAAATCAAGTTTGGGAACTTATTCCTAGACCTATTGGTCAATCGATAATTCGTACCAAGTGGGTGTTCCGAAATAAACTGAGTGAGGATGGACATGTTCTACGCAACAAAGCATGTCTAGTTGCATAAGGTTATAATCAAGAAGAAGGAATTAATTATGATGAGACATATGCTCATGTTGCTAGACTAGAATCTATTCGTATGTTTTGTGCATTTGCATATTTCATAATTTTAAACTTTTTCAAATGGATGTGAAAAGTATATTTTTGAATGGATTTTTAAAGAAAGAGGTTTTGTTGAAGTAACCCCTAGATTTAAAGATTTTTAAAAACCTGATTATATTTTCAAGCTTAAAAAGGCGCTTTATAGACTCAAATAAGAACTGCGTGCTTTGTATGAACACCTAAGTGCTTTCCTACTTGAAAATAGTTTTTTAAAAGGAAGAGGCGATATAACCCTGTTTATCAAATCTTCAATTGACAGTATTTTACTTGTGCAAATTTACGTTGATGATATTATTTTTGGTTCTACCGACAAAAAATTTTGTCAAAATTTTGCTAAGTGTATACAGAGTGAGTTTGAAATGAGTATGATGGAAGATCTCAACTACTTCCTAGGACTCCAAATCAAACCGCACTCGTAGGGAACCTACATCAATCAAGACAAGTACACGAAGGATTTACTAAAAAAGTATGACTTCGACAACGTAAAGCCTATAGGCACACCAATGGCAACATCAATAAGACTTGATATTGATGAAAGTGGCAAACCAGTCGACCAGCATAAGTATCTAGGTATGAATGGTAGTTTACTTTACTTAACTACTAGTCATCCTGATATCATATTTAGCATTTGCATCTGTGCACAATATCAAGCTAATCCTAAGGGATCACACCTATGCGTCGTTAAGCGTATCTTTCGATACCTTAAAGGAACTTTTACAGTCGGCTTATGGTATCCCAAAATTATATCATTTGACCTGATCAGTTATTTCGATGCCAATTTTCTTGGATGAAAAGTAGACCATAAAAGTACCAGCCGTACGTGTCATTTCCTAGAAAAAAGCTTTAGTCTCTTGGTTCATCAAGAAACAAAAGTCTGTAGAATTATCAACAACTGAGGTTGAGTACATCGCCGTTGGACATTGTTGTGCTCAGATTTTATGGATTTAGCAAATCCTAGAAGACTATAATCTGCACTACACTAAGATTCCTATTTATTGTGATAACACTAGCACTATTAATCTGACTAAGAACCCAGTATGTCACTCACCTACAAAGCACATAGAAATACGTTACCACTTTTTGCGTGATCATCAACAACACGAGGATATCTGCTTAGAGTTTATTGACATAGATCATCAACTGGCAGACACATTCACAAAACCACTAGCTGAAGATCGTTTCAACTATCTGCATCGAGCGTTAGGCATACTTGAATTTTTATAGTCATAATGTGTTATGATTAATAAAAAGTACTTAAACTTCATATTCAGCGATTTATTAATTGAAGTTATTTTGGGTACAAGCCGAAAGGGTCCTGCTTTCAACAAGACATAAAAGCCTAAGCGACACAGTGCCAAGTGTCTTCGGACTTCCACTAGCTGGGATCCGGCCGCTACAGCTAACCCAAGGTGATGAATATTAATTAAATCAAAGAATACAAGTTTATATGCTATTTTTATAATTTATTACTCAAAATATGACCTAAAATACAAGTGGCCGAACTTGGACCAAACTCGGACCAAGTTCTGATCGAGTTCGGACCGAACTTTGTGGGGAGCCTTTTATAAATAGCAGTTTGAACCAGCAGCCCCCTTTCCCATTTCATCTTCTTCTTCTTCCCGAACAGTCGCCTCAAAAATAAAAAACTCTAACCCTGGTTCCTAGAAATCACTCTCCATGGTCTTCTAACCCTATTTTCTTGGATCTAAAGCTCTAAGAAGGCGTTCTCTATCGTTTTTGATCTCTTTTAAAGTATAATCTCACTTTTCTTTCTCAATTTTTTCATGGCTTCTAGAATTCCCAAGAGGAAGAAAACTAGAGGCACCGCTTCATCTTCCATGTCGGAGTATGAACCTGTCAATGTGTTCAGTCCCTCCTGTCCCGATGATGGTGAGGACTATGACCCGCCCCTCTTTGTCTCTTCCGAAAGATCAACCCTTTGGTTCGATCATTTTTGGTATCAAAAAGTTTGCCCGAAAAAATGATAAATTTTACCGTTTTCTTGGAATATGCTGCTACTTTTGAAAATATAGGACTTCGAGAATTTCTAGAGACTTCCAATTCCATCGATGACAATGTTGTCCGCATATTTTATTGCAACTTGCAAGAATCAGATGACAGTATTCATTCTTGTGTCAGCGGTAAGGAATTTGAATTTAATTCTGAAGACTTGAGCAAATATTTCCTAATACCAGACGTTGGTGACGCTCTCGTCGATATTACGAAGGTTCAATTTTTCGAAGGCATGACACTTGAGTCATTCAAGGTTGCGTTGTGTCATCCAAGTCCGGTTCCATGGTTACGGTTGTACGCATGTCATCTCAACCAACAATTTTATGAACTTCATCGTATTATCTATTCATCTCTGCTACCTAAGACGGGATCCACTAACGAGATCACGCTCTTAGAGTTATCGGCTATGTATTGTTTTACTTAACAAAATGCCTGGAAGTCATATTTTGAAAATAAAACGAGAAAAAGTACACGAAGTACAAATTTGATTCTGGGAAGTATTGCTATGGAAGTCTGATCTGTAAATGATCACTTTGTTCCTTGGACCATACGATGATGATGAAGATCACTGCTAGAAGATGAACAATTGGAAGAACTAAGTCACCAGAAAGGTATCGACGCACTTGGGCACTGATGGCGAGGCCGAATCCTTTCCTGCTTTGCTTCACTCTGTTCTGGAAGAAAAGTTGAAGAAGAATGCTCCGAAAAATCAAAGTCTCTGGGCTCTGATCTCTATGTACTCTCTCCTTTCTCTCTGTTTGTCTATATGAGAAAAATCAGTCTATTTATAGACTTGGTTTCTTATGCGTAAAAACTCAGCAAAAGTTCCGTCTTTACGCTGACAACTGCCACCCATGACCAAAGTCATCCTCAGCATACGTTGACACGTGTCCCATCATTTCAATAAGAATAGGATGCACGTATACACGTTCTTCGAGATGTGTGGCATGAAAGCCATGTAGGCAAACCACGTTCTGAATTGGAATAGGGCGTAAAACAACCCAAATATACCCTGAGCATAAAGTAGTAGACTAGGCGTACAATAGCCCTGATGTAGACTTTCCGCATAAAGTGGTTGTTAAATAACCTTGAGCGTAAAAGTAGCCCAAATAAACCTTACTCACACGTCAACCATTGAGCGTAAAAACTCGTATAGTCTTCGTGTGTAAAAGAAGCCATATTATAAGCGTAAAGTGGCTCAGTCCACATACTAAACGACAAATGGGCCTCTGTGTAAAACAAATCCCTTTGATTTCTCTGATATATGCCATCATTAAATCTTCATGTCAGACTTTGCATTAAATGCAAGACTTGACAGCTTTGTCCAGCGTAAAAGTGGCTAGCATGTCTTTGGGCGTAAAATCATTAGCTTTGACCTGGGCGTAAAACGATTAGCCTGCTTCGGGCGTAAAGTGATTAGCCGCTCTTGGGCGTAAAGTGGATCGATTTGAATAGAATGATCCTTATCTTTGACTCATTCTTATGAAGCACTTTTTACGCTCCTACAAGACCCCCTTCAAAGTTTTTAAATATCTTCAAAATTTGAAACACTTTGAACAGAAGCGTAAAAGTTGAGATTTGACCAGTCAGCGTAAAATTCGGGATACTCAACAGTCATTCGCGTAAAAGTGGGGATATCCAACAGTTGGCGTAAAATCTAGAAATAGTGTCGGTCAACACTTAACCGTCACAATGAATTTTCTTCTCGAAACTTTTGAATGACTTTTCACCTCCCCGAGTTTGCATTAATAATGAGCAGTTTCCCATAAGGAATATGAAGAGTTGATTTGATTGTATAAATAAAGAGGAATTCTTCATTCTTGCCATTCATCTTCATAGTGACATGGCACCAAAGAAAGAGATTAACAATGAAGAGGCTTCTAGCTCCAGGCTTGATTTTGAGCGAGCACGCAATTTTGTAGGGTGCTTTGGACTGACTCCAGCAGTCTTCAGTCGCATCGATGGTGGTCCTCCAACTGCGTATGAGGGATCAGGAGATGCAGAAGCATTTCTTAATTTGATGCGTCGCTCCGGGATTCACAACATGCACGACTTAGGTGCCTCCCTTCGTCAGCCCAACGAAGGAGAGAAAAGATAATATTCCATGTATTGCGACTCTTTTATGTGTAGGGGTCCACTCCCCCCTTTTTATAAATAAAATCTTGATGTTAATCTCATCTGTTGGTACATAGAATTGTTCAACACTTCTTTAACTGCATTTATGGTTGTTTATTCTCAAGAGAAACAAAACAACACGTGGCATCTGCTTTGTGGTCATGAGCGCCTATCTAGTAGGATCTTTCCCGAAATAGACTCATGCCAACCGTTTCCTCAACCCTTATAAATAGCTGAGTTTAGAGAATGTTTTATACATCCTCATTCTCATTGTCATTTTTCTGGAGATAGCTTTCTGCCTCTTTGCAAGAATTCACGCTTCAACAAATGACGATCCTTTCGATGTCGTTCTTCTGTACGCTCGGTCACCAGATATTGATTCAACCAGAGCCAAACCATTTGGCCTTTATGGTAAGTTTGGTCATAAACCATTGTTTGTCTTTGATCTTTTTTGTTGAAAAACAGATACTCACGAGCGTAAACCCTTGATAGATGTAGAATCTCATAGGAAAGATGCACGGGCGTAAAAGCTTTGTTGAATAATACACTCCTAAAACGTTGGCGTAAAAAGCCTTGTTGAAATGAGGAGCACATGAAACAATAGCGTAAAAGCCTTATTGAATAGGGTGCACATGAGACACTGGCATAGAGAGCCCTGTTGATTGAATGCTCATGAATCACGGACGTAAAAACATCAAGCGTAAAGTCTTGTTGCATGTTGAAGATAAAACAAGATGCGTAAGCATCTATTTTCAGTTTTAATTAATTAATACGCGTCTGATGATACTTCTGTCTAAAACACTTCTTCTTTGTTGTTTTCTGCAGAAGTTTGGCTAAAGAGCTTTTCCAGAATCGGTATTGGTGACTTTGACGCTGTGAGGAACATTTTTCTGACATCAACATCAGGGAGCTCATGCGCTTTTGACGCATAAATCAGACAACTCAGAACTCTTCGTGGGATAGAAGGTCTTCCTCTGTTGGTAGAAAAAGCCTTTATACACGGAGAGTTGGATGGTGGAGTCAACTCTAATCCAAGAAATTGGGTAGTAGATTTCCTTTCACGACAGAACTAGGAATCGTATCCCAATGCTGGATACATTCCTATCGCCTTTGAGAGGCCGCTACTCCTCTACCAGTTGTATTGGCAGCAACACGTCTTCGGGCTGCCATACTCTGGGATACTCCTCTCGTCTGAGAGAGAAGACCAGAGTTTGATTCCTTCTGTTCTGGTCGCCATTGAGGCTCAGATAGTAAGGAATTGACACCAACAACGAATCTGATGAAGAAGATCCAAAGAAGAAATAGATCACGATTAGGTCATCGTTGTTGTATAGAATGAAAATCCAAGATTGTAATATATTTCCATTATGATTTGTAAAAAAGTCTAAGAAATGTAATAGACTTTTATGATGAAATGAGAATAGAAATGACAAGTCTTCTACACTCAATGATTTGTATCTATCAAAAAGTAGTGTGGACATGATAGATAATAAAGTCTTGTTTTCTGTTTAGAGTATACAATACTATCAGAGGTATTATGGACATGACAGCATGTAAGAACTCAGAGAAAAAGTAGATTAATATCTATGCAGAGGTCAAATGAAGATGATAGATAAGAAAAGTAAGTGGATTTAATATTTATCCAGAGGTCATGAAAACATGATAGATAACGAATCCCACTTTTTTTTCAATTGATAAAATAGAAGATTTAAAATCCCTCTCCAAGGAAACAAGAAATCAGCTTAACCAACCCTTGGTAGCTGGGGAATAAGGAGACAGACGTCATAAGCATATATGTCCATATTAATGGATGAATGAACCAACATAACTCTCGGGAAAAAAAAATATTGATTCAATTCCAAAATGGATGAACCTGATAAAATGAACGGACAGACCTTTTCGGGAATAAAAGGTTATTTTCAAGGACCAGTTCATCAACAGATCTCTCCTATAAACAGGCAAAAACTCTTTGTAACATTTCATTCTTATTTCCACTCCTCTATTGGAAATGTCTTCCAAGGATATGAAGCAAAAGAATGAAGTCTCCATAAAGGTTGAGGACGTCATCGAGACACACCCCGTCGAGCCAATTGTGTCAGGCCCAACCGAAGTAAGAGAGAACTCTTCTACGTCCAAGACACCACAAGATATCCTTGCTTTCTTAGTGGAGCCAAGGAAAACTCCTGAAGAAGAAGCACTGAGGATGGCTGTCTGCAAATTTTTCATGAGCTCTGGCAACGATGCTTTCTATGCATTGGCTGACTATGTATTCTATAAGGAAGGCGAAGGCAGTTGCCCTCATCCTTAATCTTTTATCTTGAACAAAAATAATAATAAAAGAAACTTTATTTTCATCATCACTTTTCTTTATACATAGTACTTCTTAAGAAATTTGCCATTGATTGGCATCATGAGTAGATCTCCATTAGGCTTTGATAACCGATAGGCACCATTAGAAAATACGGTCTCAATTACATAAGGACCTTTCTATTTCGCTTGGAATTTTCCTTTGCTTTTGTGAGTCATAATCATCGATCTTCGTACGGCTAATACTAAATCGCCAATCTTGAATACCCTCTCTTTAACTTTACGATTGAAAGTTCGAGATATACGGGCTTGATATAGTTCAATATGCTGTTGTGCTTGAAGACGCTTCTCGTCCAATCCTTCAAGTTCTTGGAGTCGTAAGCGATCATTGTTCTCTATAGTTAGCTCATTAGCAATAGCTATTCGAAGAGATGGAATCTAGATTTCCAAGGGAAGAACAGCCTCACATCTATAAACTAATAAAAATGGTATAAAACCAGTAGGAGTTCGGACTGTTGTTCGATAAGCCCATAAACATTCTCCAAGTTTCTCATTCCAATAACGTTTATTAGAAGAGACAAACTTTTTAAGAAGTTTAATGATAGTCTTATTGAAGGCTTCGGCTAGACCATTAGCAGCTGGATTATAAGCCGTAGAAGCCAAATTTTGAATTTGATTCTTATCACAGAACCGATAAAATGCTTGACTGGCAAATTGTGGACCATTATCATGAATTATCCGTCGAGGAATCCCGAAGCGATAAATGACATGATGTTTAATGAAGTTGATCACATTAGATGTTTTCACTTCAGCAAGGAGGACTGCTTCTGCCTACTTAGAAAAATAATCGGTTATAGCTAATATGAACCGATGTCCTTTAACAGAAGGAGGATTAATAGGACCAATGACATCCATACCCCAAGCTTCGAAGGGCCAAGAAGCTGTTGTAGGATGTAGAAATTCAGAAGGTTGGTGAATAAAATCAGCATGAATCTGACATGCTTTACACCTTCTGGCGTAATCTACAGCATCTGCTATCATGGAAGGCCAATAGTATCCCATCCTTCGAATGCGATCCTGTAATTTTGGACATGGTTTATGAGCACCACAGACACCATCATGAGCCTCACGGAGTATCAGTTTAGCTTCACTTTCTGAAAGACAGCGCAACAAGAGTCCATCATATGAGCGACGATATAACATATATAAAGATGAATCATAATAGAATCGAAATAATCGTCTTTTAATTGATGCAGCTTCTTTTGGATCTTCAGGTAAAATCCCATGAACTGCGTAATCAATAAATGGAGTTCTCTAATCCCTTTGCTGAGAGCTAGATTCTGTAGTATAACTCTGTTCAATACACAAATTATTCTTGACACAGAATAAATCTCGGTCCAACAAAGTAATTGTATTCTGCCTTCGGATTGGAACAGCCAAATCTGCAGCTAGGTTAGCAAGAGCATCAGCCTCCACATTCTGAGAACGTGGTACGAATTCAATGAAGAATCCTTTGAATGAAAGGACCAATTCGACTACTACTTGATGATAAGGGATGAGATCAGGGTTTCTGACTTCATAAGTCCCTCTAACTTGATTAACAATCAGCTGAGAGTCTCCATAGGCTTCCAAAAATTCAATATCTAATTGTTTTGCGACTTGGAGACCAATCAATAGAGCATTATATTCTGCTACATTATTGGAGCATGGTTCATTGAGAGAATAGGCACGGTATATGACCATTTTATCAGGAGAGACCAAGGCGATTCCTACCCCAGAGACAATATTACCTTTAGGTCCAACCCGTGATGCTCCGTCAAAATATAATTGCCAAATGTCATTTTTCAAAGTCATATTGCAATCTAGAACTTCATCTGGAATGTCCTCATATAACTTTGATGTTTCCGGTATAGGATGAGCAGCTAAGAAATCAGCTAATGCTTGACCCTTCACTGATTTCTGAGGTATATAAACCATGTCATAAGGGGTGAGCAGCATCGCCCACATAGCTAACCTAGAGTTAAGAATGCTTGGCTTTCTCATCAATACCCGAATGGGGTTTATTCTGGAGATGACATGGATAGTCTGTCCTGTCACATAATGTCTTGTCTTTTGGATAGCAAAAACTAAGGCCAGATATTTCTTTCTACAGGAGTATACCTGTGTTCTGCTTCGACCATCATTCGGCTAAGATAATAAATCGCTTGTTCATGCCCTATATCACTTTTTTGTGCAAGAAGAGCACCAAGTGAATGATCCAACGCTCGAACATATAACAAAAATGGACTTCCTATCACTGGAGGTACCAAAACAGGTGGATTTGTAAGATATTGCTTGATGTCATTGAAGTCTTTCTGACACGCCTTATTCCAAATAAATGATACACACTTCTTTAATAGACGGGTGAAAGGCTGGCATCTTCCAGAGATATTGGATATGAACCTCCTGATATATGCAATGCGACCTTTGAAGCCACGGAGTTCTTTTAAATTGTGTGGAGGACGCATTTCAAGAATTGCTTTAACCTTATCAGGATCAACATGGATACCCTGAGAAGTAATGACAAACCCTAAAAACTTGCCACTGGAAACCCCTAAGAAAGACTTAGTAAGGTTTATTTTCAATTGATGTTGGTGCATCAATTCAAATACTGTCTTCAAGTCTTGAATATGATCATCTTTTGACCGACTCTTAATAGCAATGTCATCTACATAACATTCTACTGTCTTCCGTAGATGTTCTTAAAAGATGTTGCTTATGGCCCATTGATATGTGGCACCGGCGTTTTTAAGACCAAACGGCATCACTGTATAGCAGTAAACCCCAAGGGGTGTACAAAAAGCGGTATGCTTCTCATTTTCTGGATGCATCTTAATTTGATTATATCCTGAGAATCCGTCCATGAAAGACATCCGTTCAAAACCACATGTATTGTCTATCATGACATCAGTAATTGGAAGTGGAAATTTGTCTTTTGGACAAGCTGCATTAAGATCTCGAAAATCTATGCAAACTTGGACTTTTCTGTTCTTCTTTATAACATGAACAATGTTGGCAACCCAATCGGGGTGTTGTTCTTCACGAACAAAACCATATGTGATCGACTTTTTGACTTCTGCTTCAGTTGCATCCATCATGTCTGGCCGAAAATGCCGTTGCTGTTGTTTTACAGGCTTAGCATTAGAAAGAATATTAAGTTTATGAGTAGCAACCTTGGGATCTAAACCTGGCATATCCTCATAACTCTATAAAAAAATATCAATATATTCTTTGATCAGTTTTATCAATTCTTCCTTTTCATCTTCAGAAAGATTCTTACCGATGAATATTGGTTTGGGCGTAGTTCCATCTCTAACGTCAATCTGGACAATCTCGTCCTCTGTAGGTGGTTGTCGTTGTTCAAAATGAAGTTTCCATTGAGTGTCCATCTGCTGAGCCCAAGGATCATTCTCAAATGGCTCGGATTTACCATCAATTTGAACCATGTAAGCTGAAAATATTTGCTCAGATTCATCATAATAGTCTCATTTAACACACAAGGAGTGAGAAATATCGGATTCAATGAATTGGACTTCTTCTGAATCTGATGATTGTGAAGAGCTAGAAGAGAATTCTTCTTGTATATCGTCATTAAACATATGGGACGGATCATATCCCAATCCATGACGAGTTTTCTGGTAAAACGGATCACCACATAATGGTAGTCATCTACGTTTGCCTTGATTGAGACCTTGCATAGTCTTTAAATCATATCCCATGTTCTGGATAATTTTGAGAGATTGTTGACTATATCTGTCAATTCGGATTCTTCCTTTATCTTTATCTCTCAAATCATCTGTCTGAGCAACAGGGATATTTCTAGCCAGGCCAAACACAATTTGGCGCTTGTTTTTCTTATCAGACGGAACCACGAAATAAGATTCTTTGTGACGTCTATAAGTTACACAAGCTTGCGATGAAGCAGCTACAGGAAGAAGATAGGGAGAAGATGTTCGAAACCTTTGTGCATAAGGTCCGACATCGACATGAGGAGGAAATTTTTTTTTCTTATTGTCAATGTACAAGGTTTTCTCTGTGTCTATGTCGTCTTTATATTTATGACTTTGATTATCAGAAGATAAATTCATTTTTTCAATAAACTTGACAGCCATATACTCGAAAAGGAAATCTTCATTGATATCAAAAAGTACAGAATGATCAATATTTACATTATTTACAATTTGACTGCTACGCTTCGGATTAATCACTTGTGGATTATCATCCGTCTTCTGCGTAGATTTGCCAAGATTGACAATCAGAGGAGGTTCTGGATCATTCGTACGAAATGTACGCCCTTTGACTTTGATCACAAGAGGTTGAACTTGGCTTTTAACAGGAACATTTACTGATTCCTCAGATGAAGCTTGAGTTCTTCCTTTAACCTTGACCATCAAAGGTTGATTGTTGACAGGTTGGGGTTGGATTCGCCCTTTGATTTTGATATTCAAAGGTTGCTCTTCTGGCAGATCTTCGTTAATAGACTGATCTTCGGCAGATGATTGATCTTCAGCCATCTCTGATATCTCTTTCACATGCTCTTGTTTGTAAAGCCTTGAGTCAGAAAAATAGGCTTCAACACCTTTAAAAGGATTGATATCAGCAAACTCAGTCTTCACAACCCCTTGGGGATCCACATACTTGAAGCATTGGTGGAGAGTCGAAGGCACGATGTTATGCTCATGTAACCATGGTCTTCCAAGAAGAATATTGTAGGATACGTCTGAGTTAATAACATAAAATGTTGCCATAGTTCGAAGATCACCAATCTGAATCTTCAGACGAATCTTCCCCAGTGGTTTGCTCTTTCCAGAGTTGAAACCAACTATTGTGGTACTAGTGTAAGTCAGATCACTAGTAGGAATCCTCAATGGTCTTAGCATACTTTGAAGAATTATGCTAATGGAAGACCCAGGATTAATGTAAATTCTGTCAACTTCAATGGATTCGATATACCCAGTGTAACACAAAGGCCTATCATGCTTGTTATGCTTCAACAGCATATCTTCTTGTGTGAAGGTGATGTTGGGAATTGCTTCCATCACACTATGACATTGCGAGCATGATACTGGTATATTGTCAGGAGTCTTGAGTTGAGCTAAGCAGGAATCAGCTTGTAGCAAAGCTTCACTCAAAGTTTCACGACTTTCTCTAGAAAGGCGAAGCAACTCGAAAATAGATAATCTAGCCGGAGTATTAGCTAACTGGGCTAAAAAATCAAATTTATAGGGTTTCATCACCACCCTCTGACTGGGAGTAGACTTCAACGGGATATCGAAGCGTACCGCTTTCTGTTTTCCTTTTTCAACCACAGCAGGAGCAAGAGACGGTTGAGTTGATGGTGTTTCAACATTCTCAGCTTCCTTGGAGGATCCCTCATAAGCTTTATGGTACTCTTTTCCAGATCTTGTACCAGCAAAAGTTTCTTCTTCAGACTCAGAAGAAGGAAGTACCATATTGCAGGATTTAATCTTCCTTTCCTTAGCCTTCTTCTTGTGAGGATTGTTATGAGGAACCTCAGAACCCAATCCAATAGTGGATTTTTGACTTTGAATTTGTAAAGGAAGTCGTATCCCTTTATCATAATTCAAACCTTCTGCCTTTTGAAAATCATAACCCATCTTCTTCATGAGAAGGATAGATTGTTGACTGTACAAGTGAGTAGGCAGTAGACTTTCAACAGGTGGTTCCATAGAGGAAGAAGAAGAAATCCCTGTAACTACGGGAAAATAAGGAATAACCATCTCTGCAGCTACGGGAGGAAAAGGATTCGAGATACGAGAAAAAAATCCCTGTAGGAGCCTTTTCATAAGCAGCGAAGACTTGTTGTGCTCTGTATAAGGGAACACTATTCATGGCTAGCCACTGCTGATGAGTAAGCTTGAGCTTGGCATGAGAAGCCAGACTTGGAGGACATATGTTCAATCCTCTCAGTCTATCTTCCAAAGGAATGCCGTCCCATAGATGATCCAAACGATCAGGATCTGGAATAACATGAGAAATCATGTTGCAGGTTTTTACTTTCTTACTTTTCTTAGATTTTGAAGTTTTACCTTCATCTTCCATTTCAGGTATTAAGTCAGGATGTACCCACATAATTTTACCATTCTTTAATGTAAGAGGCAATAATCCTTCATTTTTTTTCCTGGCAGGCGGGATATTCAAAATCTTCATCGTCGCCTTCGGAATTGGGACAATTCCATCTGGTACTTGTTGTGGAGGAAAATCTCCAAATTAAAGAGAAACCATATTGGTTGTAACCGTATGGTCATCATTGGTTAAAGCAATGGCACCACCATTTATCAGCTCTTGGATTTTCTTCTTCAAAACATAGCAAGCACTGGTAGGATGATTAATGTATCTATGATAGATACAATATTTGGGATTGTCAGTCAGATTCACCTCATTGGGCCTCTTTGGCTCCGGAATCTGGAGTTTGCCACTCTTCACCAGACATTGGAATATCCCTGGTATATCACTTTCGTCAAAAGAGTATTCTTCTTTTGACCTGGAAGATTCCTGAATATTCGGCGTCGTTTTATTCTTGGAAAGATTGACCATAAGAGTGTCTTTTTTTTCATATTACGATTGTCGGAATTATTACCAGGATTACTTTTCTTTCCTTTATCCTCAGAGGCGAAAATCATCCCATGTTTACGAGCCAACCTACCATTGGTCTCGGCAGAAACTGCTGCTATGATAAATGAAGCCCAATCTGTGAATTAGGAACCCGTGAAGACAGCGATAGATGGTCGCAGATTCATCTTACATGTATCAATCAGTGCTGAATCTGGCATACCAGGGGGCATCTTTAAAGTTGCCTGTCGGAAACGTTCAATGAACGTCCGAGTATCTTCTTTCTCCTTTTGCTTGATTTCTATTAAGGAGGACATGTTCATGTCCATACCTCCTTCATAGAAACGGGAGAGAAACATTGCCTTAAATTTGTCAAAAGATGAAATGCAATTGTCGGGTAAACTACGATACCAGTCGTAAGCTGAACCCGTCAAGCATCCAATGAATACTCTAGTGAGAAGAGCATCATTTTTTTGCAAATGTACAGTCATAATATCAAAGTAATTGATATACTAACTAGGAGAAGCCTTTCCATCAAACAATACCACGGACTGCGGCTTGAATTTCGGTAGAAAAGGTACATCATTCCAATAAGGAGGATAAGGTTGCTTAATCCCTAACCTCTGGAGTTGATCCTTTTGCTTCAAAACTTCAAACTGTGCTTTGAGCTCACGCACTGCTTGAATGGCTTTCCTGGTTTGTGGAAGCATATTTGATTGAAAAGTTGTTGGTTGTACCGTAATCCCCACCGGAGATGGTACATCTTCTGGAATGATGGGATCTGAAGATACAGAATTTTGGTTAACATCAGGCTCTTGGATATTCAAAGGTATATCAACCCCTTGGCTATCTTGAGTTGGCGCTACTGTCTGAACCGATGTTACAATTGCTGGTTGAGCAGTTTGCTGAGCCATTACTATCTGGTGTATGCTTTGCATCATGTTAAGCATGTCTTTTAATAATTGCTCAACAGCAGTAAGACGTTGTTCTGTATTAACAGATGACGTCTCTGGTTCATCTCCAATAGCGTAGGATTCAACCTCTCTTGAAGATACAGAAGGATTAGTATAGAAGTATGAATCAACACTATTAGTTTCGGACTCAAGAGATTGAGTACCCCCAGCTTCAGAATCAGAAGTCTGCAATTGTCTTTATCTTCTTGATCGAGTATTCTGATATACTCCTTCAAAAGAATCAAGAAGTCTGTTGAATTGTTGTTGACCTGGGGTTTGGGACGTGTTCCGTCTAGGACGTCGTCCTCTGTTGGTGTGAGATGCCATGTTGACTGACGCATATGACAACTCATCAGCTTATTGTTCGGGTGCATTAAAATTCAATCGATCAAAAACTGACCGTCTGGAAGCCGAGCAACAACATTTGATCACAATCTGGTGACACTCACAGTAATGATTTTCTTGGGGGAGCGTCACTGGAGATTGTCTATTTTTATGCTTTTGCATTAGAATTCACGTAAATCAGAAGGAGTAGAAGGAGTAGTCTTCTTTATTACATTTGGGATAGCAAAACATTTAGTCCCTTGTGTATAAAGAAGATTACTGGCTACATTCGCAGAACCAAACTGTACATTTTTACGCGTTTGGAGTTGTGTACGCAAATCTTGAGATTTTTGGGCACGAAGGACTCCATTTTCATTGCATGTGATTTGTAGGTTTGGTACTTTGCGTAGAGCAGTATAAGAAGGCTGTTGGTGTAGAACTGAAGCTTTACCAACAATATTTTTACGCTGTATGCATTTAGGTACATTCACATTAGATGTAAAAATATCGTTGCGAATTTTATCTACACTGTCACAGACAGGAGACTTACCTTTATGCGTAGAGCGTAAAAATTGATTATCTACCTTGTCACAGACGGGAGATTTTCCTTTACGCGAAGAGCGTAATTTTTGTGTGTCTACCACGTCACAGACGGGAGACTTATTTTTACACTTTGAAGCACAAGCATTAGAGTCTGCCTCATTACAAATGGGAGACTCGTTCTTATGCACTGAGTGTAAAATTTGGTTTTTATCCACTGGGCGTAAAACCTGATTATCTTCACCGTCATAGACGGGAGATAATTTGCCACACTTAGAGTGCAACGCTGAAGTAAGGACTGCCTCGTTACGAACGGAAGCCCCTACGACAGGAGTGGAAAGAATTCCCTTGCCCTCAGAAGCAACAGAGAGATCAGAAGCTATTTTGGATTTAGGAATCCAAATTTTTTATGCTTTACGAGATTTTTGAACATTGGAGCGGGGAGAACCACCCCCAGTTCGGAGCATTTCTTTATAAGCAGTCTGGTCGAAGTGTACAACCAGAGTCTTCTTTGTCGATCCAATCGACACATCATCGTATTGAGCAATTGCCTCCTCGTCAGAGGAGAAGGTCGTCCCCAGCAGAGTCGCCATTTTTGTTTCACTTAACAAAATGCCTGGAAGTCGGATTTTGAAAATAAAATGAGAAAAAGTACAAAAAGTAGAAATTTGATTCTGGGAAGTATTGCTATGGAAGTCCGATCTGTAAATGATCACTTTGTTCCTTGGACCATACGATGATGATGAAGATCACTGCTAGAAGATGAACAATTGGAAGAACTAAGTCACCAGAAAGGTATCGACGTACTTGGGCACTGATGGCGAGGCCGAATGCTTTTCTGCTTTGCTTCACTCTGTTCTGGAAGAAAAGTTGAAGAAGAATGCTCCGAAAAATCAAAGTCTCTGGGCTCTGATCTCTATGTATTCTCTCCTTTCTCTCTGTCTGTCTATATGAGAAAAATCAGTCTATTTATAGACTTGGTTTCTTATGCGTAAAAACTCAGCAAAAGTTCCGTCTTTACGCTGACAACTGCCACCCATGACCAAAGTCATCCTCAGCATACGTTGACACGTGTTCCATCATTTCAATAAGAATAGGATGCACGTACACACGTTCTTCGAGATGTGTGGCATGAAAGCCATGTAGGCAAACCATGTTCTGAATTGGAATAGGGCGTAAAACAATCCAAATATACCCTGAGCGTAAAGTAGTAGACTAGGCGTACAATAGCCCTGATGTAGACTTCTCGCGTAAAGTGGTTGTTAAATAATCTTAAGCGTAAAAGTAACCCAAATAAACCTTACGCACACGTCAACCGTTGAGCGTAAGAACTCGTATAGTCTCCGTGCGTAAAAGAAGCCATATTATGAGCGTAAAGTGGCTCAGTCCACATACTAAACGACAAATGGGCCTCTGTGTAAAACAAATCCCTTTGATTTCTGTGATATATGCCATCATTAAATCTTTATGTCAAACTTTGCATTAAATGCAAGACTTGACAGCTTTGTCTAGCGTAAAAGTGGCTAGCCTATCTTTGGGCGTAAAATCATTAGCTTTGACCCGGGCGTAAAATGATTAGCCTACTTCGGGCATAAAGTAATTAGCCGCTCTTGGGCGTAAAGTGGATCGATTTGAATAGAATGATCCTTATCTTTGACTCATTCTTATGAAGCACTTTTTACGCTCCTACATGTATCATATCTACTTCGGGATAATATTTTCTTCTTCCAAGGTTATGATATCATGACCAGCTATAGGAGGGCATGACGCAACATCCTATATCCTATGCATTTGGTGGTCATCTTCCAGAAATTTGACATCGATTTAGAGCTTTGTTCTATCTCTGGAACGCCTTCAGAGCCTTTAGGCCTAGGAAGTTCCCTTGCTCCACCTCCACCTGCTCCAGACGAAGCCCCAACAGCCGCTCCAGCTCCTGCAGCTCTGGGTGATACCATTGACGAGCTCTATCAGCGGT